>CM042017.1:54263194-54465694 GCA_023525715.1 Cichorium intybus
CTTCCTTTATTTTTTTTCCACAGTA
Organism: Cichorium intybus; assembly: GCA_023525715.1. Lineage (NCBI taxonomy): Eukaryota > Viridiplantae > Streptophyta > Magnoliopsida > Asterales > Asteraceae > Cichorium > Cichorium intybus. Next base: position 54,263,220 of record CM042017.1, read on the forward strand.
CACCACCTAGATAAACAAAATAAATGCAAGATCTTAAGCATTAAAAAATTAGAAATAACTTGAACCTTTTCTATAGATAGGCGGGCGTGGAGAAACTTGTTTCACCATCCATAAAAGGTTATCAAAAACATCATGGATAATTATTGTTAACTGATTCATAATGCCTTCTTGAAAACTCAAGAAACAAAGTAAAAAAAACTTCAATTTTGTGCAACATATTTGACCTTCGTTCTACCTTTTAATGTCTTTGTTGAGATGTGAGAAAGTATCATAATGATATTATAGCAATACCAAATGGTATTGGCAAATTAAGCTCTCGTGATACCAATCAGAAAAATACCACTTGTATAAAAGAGGATATGGATTTTTTTTACCTTCAATCCCATGTAATCTAGACTTCACATAGAAATCGACACTTACACCGCATGCTTTTGATTCTCAAAAACCAGCCAAAATGTTGAGAGAACATCAAACATGGTAGCAAAAATGAAAACGCCAACTGCATCAAACACAAATTAAAAGCTTAAACAGAGAGTTGATTCATAAACTATAAATTGGGGCTAGATTTTATGATTTCTCTTTACAGGTGAATGGATGCAATATAAACCAAAAGAAAATATTTACTTGGCAAAATATCTCGTAACAAAACTAAAATTCAATAAAAAACTTACCTTAAAATCCAAAATCAAACACACACATCAATGGAGAAACCTAAATTCGCTTATTCATAGTCGTGTACTTGTTCACGTATTCAGAATGGTGGTCACGTAGGATTGATGGTGGTTGTAAAGATTGACGATAACTGGTGTCGTGGTGGTGCTTGGAGCTGTGTATGATTTCAAGAATGCGAAATCATTTATTCCTTGAATGAGAATCATGGATTGAATCCGAATAGTGGAGTAATTAGGGTTCCGATTAAACATACCTTGTAAAACCATAGGTTCCATCAAAGGCCACCTGACCTTATTTACCTTTGATGGCATCGTCAAGGAATTGAAACACCCAAAAACCTGCAAAAACCAAGAGGATTTATTTAAAACAAACATGAAATATACTTAAAGATATGAAATTACCGAGTGGACCTGTTACAACAGTGCCGCTTCAATGAATATATGAAACTGAATGAATCGTAGTAAATGCATTTCAAATAAAGATAGCATTAAAGTCTCTGATTTCTTGCGATGGTTTCCTGATTTGTTGTGATTTTAATGGGTTCCTGATTTGTTGCGATTTCAATGAGAAAAATAGTTTCATCCAAGAGAGTAGGCGGGAAACAAAATTATAGCAGGCTTACAATCTTGACATGTTGATTGCATTTCTGTCACCAAAGGTTGATCCGGAGTTAGAAGCTGTCGACGGGAAAGGGACTTCTCCGCCTGTAAAAAAATCCGACGAATTCAAACCATTTGAGCGCCGTCTATCGGATTTCAATCTTTGGTAAGTTCACCTCCCTTTTCTAATTTTTCATTACCCACATGGAAGTGTTCCCTTGGAGTTCTTTCCGGAGAGCAGGTTTATACTTTAGAGAGATGCAGGGGCGGGTGGAGGTGACAATCGTGGTGTTTGTATGCAGACAGAGAAAGATACCATTGCGATCCATGGAAAGAACGAAAGTATTCTGTCAGCTTTCAACTCAGAAGAGATTTTAGGGTTACTGAAATTGGGAACTCACGAATGAAGGTTTTTGTCGTCAAATTTGGACCTTGAAAGTGGAAATCGGGCCAGATAGAGAGACCATAAGAGGTGTCGCAAGAAGGGGGTAGCGGAGGTGGCGGGAAGATGAAAGGGTTGGATCCGTTGTAACGAAACACCTCATTGAAGACGCCACACGTGGGCCAACGACAGCAAAGAAAAAAACCCACCCCGTAAACCCCCCCCACCCCACCCCACCCCACCCCCCTTAAGTCTTCTAGAAACCATGTTGTATTTTAAAGGGTTAACTAGTTTAGACCTGTGCGTAGCACGGGTTGGGTCACATCGGTGGCCGACCCAACTTCTTAAGTGGGTTGGGATGGGTCGGGGCGCTTTCTAAATAGAGTCTAACAAAGAGTCTGTACCATACAGTCTATGTGTTGAATCATGCTTCCATACTTTATCAAGAACATATCTTAAGCCCCTTGAAGGGTAAAACGGTCATTTACTTGTGTAGGAGAGTAGGAGTCTTACTCGTGCTCAATGACAATCTCAACAAAAGCTCAATGACATTGTCAACAATAGACTCTATAAGATTGAGAATCTTTAACCATTCTGATGATCCTGTAGCTTCCCATGTCGGCAGACCAATGTTTTTGCATAATCAAATGAAAATTAAGTCATTATTATTTCAAGTGTTTTAAACATTACTCAACTATAGCAGTGTCATCTAAAGACGAAGCAATCTTCACTGATTTGCCACAGTATAATGTTCTAATGAGAAAAAGATTGAATGTACAATGCTTCTTACCAAAAAAATGAGACATTCCATGCCCTCGGAGAGTGCTTTGCCGTGATCTTTTTTCGACTTCCTTCCTATCTGGGATTTGAAAAACCTTGTGATGTTTAAAGAACTACCGATCAAACAAATAGATATATTAGTTAAATATGACAGGTAAAGTGCATTTCTAAATTATTTTTCTCTTTATCCCATGTTTGATTTGTTAACGTTTCTGTTCTATTTCCTTATCTAGTAGTAAGCAAGATCATTTTATATTGTTTTAGTGGGTTGTAATTGATCAAACTTGATTATGAGGAAATGATACAGTTTTAATTAGGTTAGCTTTGTAGGTGGTATATATGATGTTGTATATATTATATATTTTCTTTCAAGTATTATCTATTACATATATGGCAATGTAATTATCTATTACATATATGGAAACGTAAAGACTCATTAAACTTAAAGGTTTAAGATTGGATGTTTTTCTACTTCCTCGCCAGTCAAATTTACAATGTAAGGGTTTAAAGAGCTGAACACTACCTCTTATTGCTTTCCATTTCTTTTTCTTTTCAGCATACACCAAATCATCACGATCAAACAACTTACCTTCCATAGTTGTTTTTCTTATTCTCATTTTCTGCATACAGTAAATAGTACCAAGTCAGATGTGGCTATATATAATTATCAAGCATAAATAAATGAAATAACAACTTTTAAAGTAGATCTGTAGATTAGTTTTATTTAGACAAAATTACATAAACAGTCCCTGTGGTTTACCAATCTACCATATCAGGACCAAGTATCCGAATTACACCATAAGGGTCATCAAAGTATCACAAATCTAACAAATAAGTCCCTGAGGTATTGAAATAGTTCACAGGTCCATATGAAATGACTTTCTTACCCTTTCTTATTTCTTTTATCTTTTTATTTATATTCTTTTTATAATTAAAAATTAAAAAATTAAAAGGGGGAATGAATTATTGGGAGTGAAGGAATGGGGGGAACGAAATAATTCGGATTTGGGATGTAATGAATCAATCAACAACAAAATACATACCTCATTTAGCGAGTGATTACCGAGGTCTGATTCCAATTCAAACCCTTCGACTACCCCTTAATGGTGTCAAGTAGAAAAGAAGACGTCCGCTCACTTTCTTCGATTCGTCTACTATTCATCATCATCTTCGATTCAATTCATTCATTTTTTGTTCATCAATGGCAACTTTTGGTTGTATCTATTTTGTCAAACACAGTGCGTGTGTCTTAGTCTTAGATAAGCCATATAGGATCATACACATACACCTGTGATTTATCCATAGAGAGAGAGAGAGGGAGATAGAGAGAGAAACAGGCGTATAAGAGAAAGTGGAAGCGTCGATTGTGAAGAAATTATCGAGTCGGAGGTAGCAGAAAATATATGATTGTAGACTTATAACTGAAACATCAAAACACAAAGGAGGGAGACCGTGCTGCTGTTTTTATTTGGAGATTTGATAAATCTAGATTGTTTGTCTCGCTATGCTGTGATCTCTTTACGGATAATTTTAAGTTTGTAGACTGTTTTTCGAAAGTTCAGATCATGTCCGCGTTGACTGTGGGAATAGGAGTGGGAGTTGGAATTGGAATTGGAATGGGGAAGACGAAATTAATGTTGGACTACACCGTCGCCGGAGAAGAAAGCAGCCACCAAGACTTGATCGGGAGGGGGCAGTGGGGTGGGGGGTGGGTTTATGTTTCTTTTTTTTTAAATTGATTTAATAAACAATATATTAAAATATAAATGAACAAGAAAATAAAAGGGTATTTCAGTCTTTTTATATGCCCCAGTGACTGATTTGTTGTGTTTCGGAAACAATAGTGACCATAACGGTGAAATTCCAATACTTGGTCCTAATGTGGTAAATTTGGTAAACGACAAGACTATTTATGTAATTTTGTCTTTTATTTATTAGTTTTCATGGTGTTCTTAAATTCCCACGAGGTGTCGTTGTTTATCTAGAAGCTAGTTTAACCCCTTTTAACAAAAAGGAGGCGTTACTAACCAATTCCCAAGAGTTGTCCTTCCTCATAAACATACATTTGAGGAAGCATCATATTCATTTTTCATTGTGTATGTGGGGTTCAGAACTCAAACAATAGAAGGTGGGCCGAATTTGCAAAATCAACCGACTCCTACCTGGGGTTTAAATCGCACCTGCCTAGTATTTCAATCAAAGAACAAAATGGTTCAACATCGCAAAATCAAATAGAGAAATTACAGATTCTAAATAAAAACATAATTGGTTTCTACTTTCTACCAATATCCCCAACCCCATATATCTATGTCTTCCTTTCTCTAGCGGGGGGCCACAAAAGAGGAACGTTGATGGTTCATCTGTGATACGGATACCATATAAAATTATGGAAAGCTTTTGATTCCTTTCTATTAAACAAAGATTGCCTTTAAATATGCGAAGGGTTTACACAGTAGCCATGATAAACCAAAACAACTTTTGCTAAACTTAAGCTAATTAAAAGGTAACAACTAAACTGTATTGACTAAACTATTGACTAGGAAAATACAACAACATAAATAATTATAATATTCTAGATATTCTAATTATTCCTTAATACTCCAAACTACAGATAATTAAAGTACAAAAGTAAAACTCACAACAAACATAAAAATTCAAGAATTAGTAGATCGACGAAACCTGGACAATAAATGAAAGTTCCCGAATTCCCTTCTTCTGAAGATGTTTTCAGGAATAAGAGAAGACAGTCCTGGAGCAAATTCGGAATTACCAAAGCAGAAACCGAACGAAGAAACAAAGGAGAAAGAAAGAAACGGGATAAATTTAACGAATCAATTCATAATAAGAAAGGAGTCAGAAGACGTCAAAAGAAATTCCACACGTGGGCCAAGAATAGCAACGCAGCCCACTAAAAAAAGACCACCCCTAACCCCCCCCCCCCCCCCCCCAAAAGTCTTCTAGAAAACTTGTTCAACTTTAATATTAACCACAAAGAGAAAGAATCTCGCATCTCCCCTACATTGAAGTAAACATCCAGATGCGTTTTAGTGAAATTACTTGAATGAACTCTATTGGCGGCGACAGATACGGACCTCATAAGTGACTGTTCCACCGGAAGTTGCTGTTTGTTGAAGTGTGATGTTTGATATGGAACCACTGGCAGATTGAACACACAGAGCTCGTGTGCTGTTTCGGGAGAACCATACAAGTTTTGCTAATACATCCTGTATAGAACCAAAAAAAAATTAAGAATATGTAAAGTGTTTCTATGAATTACAATGGAGAAATGAAAAAGGATCGCAGATGTTACCTCTCCAGGTTTCACATCGAGAATATGTGGCATGAATCCTGCTCCTGGTAAACCTGAAATTATGATTTGAACCTTGTTGAATAATCGTATATATGGATATTAGAAAATCAAGAGATTTCAACAGTGTTGTATACAGGTGTTCGTATCTTGAATTAAGAAGGTACTAAAGGCTCACATCCGTCCAAATTTTTGCACAGAGGAAAATGATTTAGGGGATTGAAACGAAGGAGGTGGTTAATTCGGAAGATAGTGCATAAAAACACTTTTCCCGCATTATAGAATTGATAATCGTGGAAAGTGATAAAGGAAAAAAGAAAGAAAATGTGTAATAAGATAAGATTTGTGACGATTAATTGATTAAACAATTATCAATCCAAGAGCATCGAAGCTTTGAAGGGGTATATAATATGCAAAACGTGAGATAAAGTGTTGACAACGATGAATAAATAATTATATACATACGTATGACCTAAATTACTGACGTAAATATAACAGTGTACCTCAAGCCTCCGGTCTACCCCTTGGCCTCTTCACAGATCCCGGGAAAGAAAAGTCAACGGATTGCACTGCCGCTGGAATATGCAGGGCCGTGGAGGTCATCGTCGTCGCCGGAGACGTTGAGCCATCAGGCGCGTACTTTGTCGAGTGTCCTCTCTTCCGCTTCACTACATCGCTACCACCAACGTCGATCCCTGTTGTTACCGCTAACGCATAATTATTTTCTCCAGAATCTCCGCCTCCGCCGTTGGTGCCGTTTGGGTTGTTGTAAGCAGGCGTCGGTGACGGCGAAGGAGACGATGTGAGAAGCCTATGAGTTTAATCGTGGAAGTGTATGAAACAAAATGCAATTCAATCTCTAACATGAAGGAGAAATCAGGAGAGGTGTCGTGAAGAGAGGGAGCTGTCTGGTGGAATGTGATTGTCGAAAAAAACGCACCCCGTATCCCCACCCTCACCCCACACATCCTTCTAGAACACGTGTTCAAATTTGAACTATAAGATAATGTTCCTAATTTACCCCTATCAAATGATTGGTTGAAATACAGTCAAACATTCCCACAATATTTACTGTTCATACATATATATATATATATATATATATATATATATATATATATATATATATATATATATATATACATACATACATACATACATACATACATACATACATACATACATACATACATACATACATACATACATACATACATACATACATACATATATATATATATATATATATATATATATATATATATATATATATATATATATATATATATATATATATATATATATATATATGGGTTCCGTTCTGGTGAGGACACGAAATTCGACGAGGACTGCGAGGACAACTCTCAACCAATCAATGTCATTAAGGGTGTTTTCGTCAAAAAAATGACAATGAGCCTGGTAATGAGAGTTGGACGAGTTGGGCTGAATCAGATGCCAAAGAAAGCTGAAAAGCGTGGGCTCCAAGCAACCGGGCTTCTTGTGGACTAAAACTAACATGACCAAGCCCTAAATCATCGACTTCTTCATCGATCACTTTGGTACTCTTCTTCGTCGATACATTGATCTGAACGAATTCAACAACAAAAGCTAAAAGAATCTGATTTGTTTCAATTGATTGTAAATTGAAGATTATAATTCAATTTCTTCGGTGCTTCCTTGCTCTGATCGTCTTCTTCGTCGCTTCTTGCTCTGATCGAATTCAACATCAAAAAGATTCTTATTTTTTCAACAGATCAAACAACAGGAGATTATAACTCAATCAGGTTAGTTTATAGTATATATAAGAGATTTTATTTAATTGAATGTCCAACTTTGATGAAGCACTCAAGGTGTTTGTTAAAATGCCCTTGAGAAGTTCAATAAGGTATTTGTAAAAATGCATATGAAAAGTTCAATGTACATAAGGTGTTTGTTAAAATGCCTATGAGAACCTCAATGCACATAAGGTGTCTAAGATGTTTTTATAAGATTTTATTGTACTTTACACACACACACAATTTGTATGAATGTATTTGTGATATGTAAATAAGTAAGTTTATACTCTGTATTTACATTGTTTTTTGGTCTTTATGGAAAAATTTTACATGCATATGTCTAGGAGAATGTGTCATCAATTGGTGTGTACATGTAGGTATGTGTAGAAAAAAGAGGATCATATAAAAGAAAAGATTGGTAAAAAAAATGTCTTAATAGATAAAGACCAACCTCTTGCAATTGCACAAGTCTATTAAATAAAAAAATTAACTCTCACTTGTTAAGAATTAGATGTTGTTGTGTTGATCATCTAAACCAACACACTATATACATGTAATATTGTGAAAACTTGTTTAGGTTCTGTTTATGAAAATTTGTATTTGGAGCATTATGTTTAGAATCATCACATGGTTGCATCATATAACCTGTGAAAATCTATATCATATTATTGATTTGTTATACCCCTTGGGATTAGGCCATATCATTGATTTTGTTTATCATCTTATTTGTTGAATTGTATGGTAACGTATTTGGAATCATAACATCTTTAGATCATCAAATATTTGGATTATAAACCATTCGAATCAGATCGTTGTATTGATTAATTTGTTACACATCAATCATAAAATGTTTGTATCATATAACTTTTGAATCATATATTGTGAAATGTTATGATCAATAATATATCATTTGATGGTGCTACTCATCATGATATATCATTTGGAGAACCCTGAGTTATGTACAAATGAGACATATGCCATAATAACAAGGTATATTTTCTTAATTTGTATTAATAGTCAAGTGCATTGTTCCTTTAGGTAGTTTTGAGCACGTGTTTTATGGTAGGTTTTTTTGTAAGCTCCAATAAGAGGTTTCTTTAATTTCAGGTTGGATGAAAAACTTTCATTGATTCATAATATTATTGTTTTAAGAAACAGTCTTTGTATATTAACATCATCGATATCAAACATTATACATGCGTACAAGAAAATGAGATCTTAGTCAATAAGTCAAAGCGGATGTCTGAACGTGGGATCTTGAGTTTGAGCCCAATATGAACGAGAGACATGGTATACCTTTGATGTTAAGATGTTTTTTGATCCTGAACTCATAGTATTAATATGATGTAACAATGTGTGCATCTCAGTATAAAAATAAAAGCGGATGTTATGGTCTATAGGTTTAAAATATTCAAGCATTTGAAAGGTTATATATTCAGACTAAGAGATTGTAGATAATTTATTATTATTCGGTTTTGATGCATATGGTTTAATTTTTTTCAATTATATACTATGTTATAAAACTGTTGTTCATGTCAGGTTTGTCAATATGGTATGATGCAAATTGGCATACATGTCAAACAGTTATATGCCTTGAATCATATTATTTTGAATAATACCATTTTGAATCATAGAATATTAAACCATGTATGTTTTTTCATAAAAGTTTGATTCATAAAAGGTTTGGGATCATAATAATTTTTGGATCATTATAATATACTAGTTTGATATTTTGAATAATATGATACTTAGAATAATAATTTGATGTTTTGAGTAATTTGCTGCTTTGAATCTTAGTTTTGTCTATTTTTATGATGTAAAAGCAAATGTTCAAAAAGTTATGATTCAAAATGTTATATAATCCAAAATCACAATATATAAAACTTATGATCCAAAAGCAGATGAAGCACAACATCTATGATAAAAAAAATATAGATGCATCATATAAGTTTAGATCAAGACTATTAAAATTGAACATTAAGATCCTAAAATTATATATATATATATATATATATATATATATATATATATATATATATATATATATATATATATATATATATATATATATATATATATATATATATATATATATATATATATATAAAACTTTTTAGAATTCAAAAGGTAACTATCTAAAATTAGAAAATGCAAAATTTCAAATAAATATATTTTTTCTTGAATAATAGTTTTATATTTTGAATTATATATAATTTGAGTATTTAGATATTTCTATTCAAGTGATGAAAAAGAAAATTCTATGATCCAAAATTATAATAAAGTTTTAAAATCCAAAATAGTTTTGGATCATGACTGTGATACACAAAATCATGATCCAGAAATGTTGATCCATAAAGTTTTAGATCCAAAAAATATAATATGAATCAATAATTTTTTGGATCATGACTATGATCCATAAAAATATGCTATGGATGAATCATTGATATCATCTTTTCAAGTTAAATATCATATCATATTTGGTTAATATCCCAAGATAATATTTTGGATCATGTCAAGCAACACAAGATCATGATCAATAATTTTTTTGATTCAAGAAAAATAATAGGAACTAATAAATTTTTGAATAATGACTATTATGTTAAAATTAACAATTATGTTATGTGTGGCCATTTTTCAACCTAGTCAGCATGGTCCACATCTTATTGACGATCCATAAGAACAATATCCAAAATACATGATCCATAATATATAAATATGGCATGAATTATAATATGTAATATGCAAAACTTCTGTGTTTCATATAAAACATAATGCAATACTAAAACTAAAAATGTACCATAGACAGGTTCACTAAAACATTGTTTCTTTACCACAACACGACAACAATAAAAAATGTGCTACGAACAACGAAAACTAAATAAGATATCAAACTAAAAACTATTTCATAAATATGGTCATAACACGACAACAATCACAAAACTCCAATTCCTTGAACCCTAACTTGAATTTCATGCAAATACACTTTACCACAAATCTTGTTCTTCTTGTAACTTGTCAACTTATCATAGTCTTCTAGAGTGCCGAAAAATGTATGTTTGCTCAGATTAAAATTAGACAAAAATATATTTGCAATATACTTCTTCTTTATCTCTCCCAATTGTACGTCTTAACAATCAAACTCAAGTTCTAAATGAACATTGATACTATCTGCTCCACTCCACATGCCTCCAAAAATAACCCATAGTCAACACGGTTATCTTTTAAACAAAAAAAAATCTATTTTCCACTTGAAATCCTGAAAAAAAATATTAAATGTTATATCATAATAAGTTATGGATCATAATTCATAAAAAGTTGGATCATTTAAGTTATGAATCATAATACATAAAAATTTGGATCATTTTAAGTCATGGATCATTATTCATAGAAATATGGAAACATTAAGTTGTGGATCAAATAATAAATTTGACAGTTTTAGGATCCAAAAGCTATGATCAATAATTAATGATTCAAAAAGGAGACATGAATCATAAAGTTTTGGATCATGAGTATGATCTAAAAATAACATGATCCAATTAAATCAATCTATAAAGCTTTTTATAAGATGGAAAAATAATATAAGATAAATCATAAAACTTTATATAAAATGGACTATTTCTACAAGCTGAACAATTTCTATAAGATGAACAAAATTTCTATAAAAAACATTATCTAAATAACTCGCCATGATCTATTAACTTTATGACGTGGATCATAAACATACAAACTACTATTTTTCATATCCTCATGCATTACTAAAAAATAACAATGTACCTTAACTGAGTTGAGAACATCATTATTATTTATAAATTGAATGATAAAAGCAAAAAAAACATCAAAGATGTTGCCAAAGAACTCAGTTTAACTCAAGCAATCTGCTACATAAAGTTTTGTATGTGACACTGACATTAGTTTTGTATGTGAGACTCACATTGGTGTTTCTGATTTTTGTTTTCCATACAAATTAGTGCCTATAGTTTTCAAACTTCAACACAGTTCCTAAATTGCATCAAATATGAATCAAGTAAATTAGTCGCATAACTATTCTTTTAAGTAAAAAACAAACATGTAAAACAGTATGAGAACATGAACACAAAATGTATAATGATTATAACATGAAGTGCACTAAACATTGTCAACTTGTCTTCTATCTTCAGTGATTACATGAATGGTTACCAATGTCATCACAACCTACATATAATTGAAGGTAAAATCATTCCAAACCCTAAATCTAAGGAGATACATAAAATAAAAAACTCAATGTAGGCCTACCATTTCATACGAATGAGATTTGATACGAAGTAAATCCTGAGACCCCTCCTCTAGAATTGAACTTGATCCCTCTATTTTGATGCGACTTCTAGTAAAATTTAAAACATAATATGTACAATAACGATCACGATTAACCACATGATCAAGATAAAAGATAATTGTTAAGCCTTTGATGTCCTCTAATCATTACTAATAATATTAAAAAAATAGTAAAAGCAAAACAATCCATCCAGGGAAAAAGTAAAAGGAAACGACATGGAGATGGTCCACACAAGAAACCTAACACAAAAGAATTTAACATTTTAGTGAATAAATTAACATTCAGGAATTATTATCATCTTCTGCAATACCACAAGAAGTTGACAAAGATCTTTTATACAAAATTTTGTGTTCATGTAGATCCATTTTGGCAGCATCATTATACAACCAGAGCAGTTTTATGTTAGAAAACTTCAAATTTTGAATAGACTCTGATTATTTTAAATTGTTATTTCTAGATAAAGATGATATAATGGATACAAGAATCTATACTTTAAGGATGCTATAGCATCTAGTTCAGATCAGTTCTATGTTACAAACAACTGCATCAGTTTTTATCACAAGTAAACAAATGAAAAGAACAAGAAAATCCTCAAGAAAGTAGATTTTCCATGATGTGCTTTCTTTGAGACATTAGATCGAACACATTGCAAGCATCCTTATATTCAACTTCATTTATGAATATAAGCACGAGTTTAGAAAGCATTAATCATCAAAAAGTTTTTGTCAACTTATAAATCCACATAAGGACTATATAAACCACACAAAAAAAAAACAAATAAACATATTAAACCAACTAAAGGAACTTACCTGATTCCATTTAAGGGGAAATTTTGAAAAAAATGCATCTAGTTCAGATCAGTTCTATGTTGCAAACAACTGCATTAGTTTTTATCACAAGTAAACAAATGAAAACAACAAGAAAAACCTCTAGAAAGTAGATTTTCCAAGATGTGGTTTCCTTGAGACATTAGATCGAACACGTTGCAAGCATCCTTGTATTCAACTTCATTTATGAACTTAAACACTAGTTAAGAAAGCATTAATCATCAAAAAGTGTATGTCAACTTATAGATCAACATACAAACTACATAAACCACAAAACAAAACAAGTAAAAAGATTAAATCAACTATAGGAACTTACCTGATTCCATTTAAGGGGAAATTTCAAAAAAAATGTAGACACGCCAACAATCTGGGAATACAACGATCGATGCTTCAAATCGATCGATTACGTGATATATTAACTTCAAAAGAACACAAATCATAAGATTAACTACAAAATTTCAACAAAATCAGACGAAATTCAAGAATAACTCACCAATCATTCTTAAAAGGTAAAAGGGGAAAATGTGGTATGAAATGTGAACAAAATACGAATGATTTTATACAATATCTTTGCATCACACCAACAACTCGAAGATTAACAACGATTATAGAGAAAAACATAAGAATTTTGAAGAGAAAACGTGAATACTTGGACAAGAGTTCAAAGCAATGGAGGAATACGCTTATGAGAATTGAACGAGAGGGTTTAAGAAAATGAAAATGACGATCCAACCCTTCAAATCCTTACCCTTTACAGGAAGAGTAATTTAAAGTTCGAGTTATTTACAAAAATGCCACCGTGTCGACAATAAAAAAATAAAAAAATCCGAATTAATTACAGCCATTTATTTTTTCAGATTAATGGTCAAGATTAGTCCTGACAATCCTCACAAAAATAGGAGTCCTCACTTGATCGGTTTTCTCTCTCTCTCTATATATATATATATATATATATATATATATATATATATATATATATATATATATATATATATATATATATATATATATATACTATATTATAATACATACATAATTGTACAAACAAAAGAAGCACAACTATCTTAAAATTAAGAGGTACAACACATTAATGCAACCTTTTCTAATTTCTATATTTAAGAAAACTATTTATTCTAAATAATCTTGACCATAGATTTCTTTGAAGCAATCAAGGGCTTAAAACAAATCTGTCAAACACACATGGATCACCATTTCAAATTTTAAACTCCCTCCAAAATTTACAAAATCAAATTATAAAATCAACATACTCCACATCCAAATCCTTGCTACATATTTTCTTTCTTCCCATCTTTGTTTCTGCACATCTTTCCAGTCTGCTTTTGCACACCAAATATTATAATTTCTCCTGTACATCATTTTCATTAGTATCAATTTAATTTCTGCACATAAAGAAAAATATTAAAAGAAATGTGTTTTTGTATGTTGCTGTAATTGTTGGTTTTTTTTGCAGGCTGCTGTTTAGGTCCACAATAATATTAAGTGATTGATCGTATGCATCTGCACAATTTAGATTATATTTCATCTATTTTTTATCTTTACTTTTACTTTCTGATCTATATAAATGTCGTTCTTATCATGTTGAATCAACCAAGTTGCTGTACAACAACACAAGGTGCTTGATCGATGCACACACAAACAATCCAAGCTGGCGTGAGTCTCTTCTTCATCCACTTATTAAAAAGAGTATACAAAAAACAAAACAAGTGTACCTAGCATATCAGGGAATAACTCAAAGTATCCTGTTATTTCTTGCAATAAGCCCAAAATAAATAGTTGACCGACTGTTTGTAACGCCCCACCACCCCTGTATTCACCTGCAAATGAAGATACAAAAAAATATTTGTTATGTTTGTCAACTGAAGCCTTTAAAGCATGTAACTCAGAATTAAAAGTACAGTGAAAGATTTGTTCACCCATATACTTCTGAATGATGATTCAAAGATTATAAATCAATATCTATCAAAGTAGTTACAACCTAGGTACATGAGGTTTATGTAATTTACGAGTTGCATTAGATCATAAATCCCTAAAGAACTCAAGGGTAACAGTTTGTGCTTGTAAGTGTTTATGTAATTACATGGAAAACTCAAGTCATGCAAAATCAGATCCAACAAATTTATTCAAATAAATAGAATCAAAAACAGTTAGAATCGTTGTTTGTATTTCAGTTTGTTAACAAAAATCAGAAAGGGGATCCAATCTCACACAGAAACAAAAACAAAAAAACCGATTTCACCTTATCGGGTGTACCTTTAACAAAAAATGGTTCTCTGTATTTCAACTAAAACAAAAAACCGTTGTCTGTATTTCAACTAAAACAAAAGCCTTTATCGGGTGTACCTTAAACAAAAAAAATCCGATTTCACTTTCGAAATCTGTTGCCCGACTGGAAGCAAGAGACGAATGAGGAGGGGTGATGCTGGTCAGGATCGAGAAACAAAACCAAACAGAGTAGTCGACGGTGGGGTTGGAAGAGAGTAGCCGGCGGTTCAAATCAAACACACATACACCGATAAAATCAATCTCCAATTTCATTGACTACAACAGTCAAACCAAAAATACATATCAGAAGGAAATTTGATGGATTCACACAAGGTTTTGGCAGCATTCCGGATCCCTAACTGATTCTTTGACTTCGAAGAAATCGATTCGATTTGAGGGAAACACAGATCGCTGAGAAAGAAAGAGAGAAACGGTGAGAGGGTGAGAAATGGAACCGGTGGTCGGATGCCAGCGGTCGAGAACCGGTGGTCGCCGAAGAGAAACACAGATCGAGAGTGACAAATTGGAGGTCGAGAACCGACGGTAGGGTTAGTATGTCCGATGAGAGTACGAGATCGGTGAAGCTTTAACCAGATCGAGGCATGGAAGGGAGAATCGGTGGTGTCATTAAACGGAAGCTTTAACCAGATCGAAACATCAATTTTCGCAATCAAACTTGAGAATCGGTGGTGTCATTAAACGGAAGTAATCGGAAAATCAATTTTAGAAAATCAATAGGCAGAAGTGGTGGTGCGGTTAATCGGAAAAAATGGTGTCGTGGTTGCAAGCTCCATCGGTGGAAGCAGGCGGGCGAGATGAACAGTAGGCGTTTGGGAGGGAGGCGGATAATATGCTATGGAGGCGGATGGAGTAAATTAGGTTTAGGTTAGAATGTTACCACATATAAGAGTTCATGTTCTATTATTAATTGTTAAAGTTATATTTTATATTAATCTATAATGTTTTTACTTTTTTCATATTAAATATTATGGCGCGGTGGAGTATGGAGCAACAAATACGCAACCCCAAAAATATCACGTGAACTTTATTTATTCGTTTTCCTGAAACTATAGGTTATATTTATTATTTTTGTATTTTTATATAATATAATATAAGAGATATTGTAATAAAAATATATAAATAGATGAAATCGCTTCAAATAAATATAACAATTAGTGAAAAATAATATTTTAGTTGTGAGTAATTTTTCAAACATAAAAACCACTATATAAAACTTCTATTTCTTTCTATAGATAGATTAGATATGTAATTATATTTTCAAATATTTTTGGAGTTATACCATATTTATAAAATAACAACGAGCGTTTTTTTTTTTTTTTGCTTAAACATTTTAGATAACAAAATACATTATTTTTGTAATAGTCAAGGTAAAATTGTTGAATAATGTTTTTATGTTTTTATGTGACCATCACTGAAATAAGTCGAAATGTTTTTTTTAACAAATATTATCAGTATTTCAGGTTGCATGGATTCAAGATTGAACGTGAAGAAAAACAAAACACAAAAGTCCTGATTGCTCCAGCGATCGCGACGCGACGGAAGGCCCGGTCGCGACGCGAAGCCCCATCGCGACCCGACAGCACATTTGTCGAGACGTGAAGAGAAGCAAGGCAGAAGACCAAAATCCTTCAGCGATCGCGACGCGACGGAAGACCCGGTCGCGACGCGAAGACCCTCCAACGCGACACCACCAACTTTCTAATCGCGAGACTACCAACCCAACACACTAACCAGTGGCCGACCAAAAGCACTCGACAGCCGCACCTTCGCGACGCGACGCCATGCCTGGTCGCGACGCGATGCCTGTAGTTCAGCAGTATAAATTGAAGCTCACCTCTTGCCATTCCAAGACTTACACACTACACAACCTCAAGCATACCCACGACCAAACAGCTCAAAACTCTGAAATCTTTGCATTTGACAACGAGGATCAAACCGCAAAACCGCAAGAAACAAAACCTCCACCCGACACCAAACTTCAAACCGCTAAATAACCTCTACCCGACACCAAACTTCAAACCTCTAAACAAACCCACGTCCAAACCAACACAAAACCGAAGAAATACCATTTCAGCAAAGAAAACCGAGCAAGGAACAAGAATCGACGCTTCAAAGAAAATCACCATCTTCATCTGTTATCGATAAGTTCTTTTGAGATTATAATTCCAATAATTTACCTGTGCCGTTATTGATTTATTTAAACTGTTATAAATCAACTGTACCAAATATCTAATACATTCGAATTGAACCGTGACAACCAAACATATGTGGACTGTATTTAACCGAGACATCTAACTTCTAATTTCTAACTTTTTTATTTATTGTAAAAACACTTTATCGTTGATAATGGCGTTTATTACATCTAACATCTAACATCTAACTTCTAACCTTTTTATTTATTGTAAAAACACGTTATCGTTGATAATGGCGTTTATTACATCTAACCTCTAACTTCTAACTTTTACTTTATTTACCGCTTTCTGTCTATTTATTTATAGCTTTCAGCAACTTAACTTTATTCCGCAACTCTTATTTATTCCGCATATTATAGATAAAATACATATATGTCACACAATAATTGGCTTAAAAAACCTTATTTGTGGAGATCAGTTATCGTATTTTTCAACAATTGGTATCAGAGCTCGTGTGATTTAGTCTGAAATTTTTGTCGAAAACTTTTGTGTAGCGTTTTTATAAACCACCAATAAGTTCTCCTTAAAAAATTTCATTTTAATATCACTTGTTCAAAATCCTTTCAAAACAAAAAAATTAAATAAAAAAAAAAACACAACCCAAAAATGTCTTCCACAACCTACTCAAGAGCTCCATATGTCATCGATCAGGTATGATCTATGATCTCAGAAATCAGTCTTTCAAAAACACCATTTGAGTCCCACATGACTAAGATTGAGAACAGTTTGAAAGCTGATCTCAAACTATATCATGACACAATAGTCAAATCTGATATCTACAAATCTGAATTACAAACCTTGCAACTCAGATTTGGAGAATCAACAAGGACTAGAGACAAACTTGAAAGAGACGTCGAACG
Source organism: Cichorium intybus (assembly GCA_023525715.1). Classification (NCBI taxonomy): domain Eukaryota; kingdom Viridiplantae; phylum Streptophyta; class Magnoliopsida; order Asterales; family Asteraceae; genus Cichorium; species Cichorium intybus. Next base: position 54,281,230 of record CM042017.1, read on the forward strand.
AAAATTAGAAGAATATAATCACGTCTTAGATCAATTAAATGAAGCTCTAAAACAAAAATAGGACTTAGAAATAAAAAATCAATCTGTTTTTCCATCTGAAATAAAAGATACCTTAGAAATAGAAGTCCTTCAGTTAAAACTAAAAATTCAAGATTTAACTGACACAAACACTAGTTTGATTTTAAAACTAGATGATTCTTCAAAACAAATCAAATTTCTTGAATCCGAAAATCAAAGATTCCAAGGAAAATTGGATTCTATCAATATTGCCAGAAAATTGAGTGATGATGTTTTCACTAAAGCAAACAACTTAGGAACTGGCAAAATTGATACGAATTATAAACCTGGAATTGGAAGAGAATCTTTCGAAATCGAACAAGCCAAACAAGAAACCAGGACTAACAGTGAAAACTCTGAATCAACTCTAACAGATCTATCCACATATGTTAATGAGGAAAATTCAGACGACGAAACAGTTATCAACTGTAACCCAGATGATACTGATTTCACTGTTTCCAAAAGATCTTTCACTAATAGGTCTTCAACCCACCAAATCCAAATTACCAACCAAAACTCCTTTTACGAGAAAGGCAGTACCTCTAAACCAATTGCTTTTCAAAAGGAACAAGGCAAACCCAAAGTTTTCAAACAAACCCAAAAGAAACCTTTAAAACCAGCTTCTGTGCCACAAAAACAAACTTTTAATCCAAAACAAAAACCTTTTCAAAAACCAATTCAAAGTTGCTTTCAAGAGATAAACTTCAATCTCTCAAGGAATTTTCAGAAACCATCATTTCACCAAATTCCATTCCATCATCATAATGTTTTTCAAAATCATCCAAATCCCAGATACAAAGAAAGGTTATCAAACGGATCTTCACTTATAGGATACCTTTCACAAAATCAAAGACCATTTCAACTGACAGGTTTTCAAAAACAAATCTTAAATTGGGAAAATATGATAAGTCAAATCAAGCCTCAACCACTTCGTCCAATTAACAGAAACCATAATGATTTCAAATCACCGAAAACCATTAACAAATCAGGACCCACCATGGTTTGGGTACCTAAACTTTCTGTCTAATTGCAGGTACTTTGTGCTGGAGAGCCCAAGGATGATACATGGTATATCGATAGTGGCCGTTCCAAGCATATGACAACAAACCATAGCCTTCTACAAGACTTCAAACCCACACTACCTCCGATGCAGAAACTTCACAATCAAACCAAAAAGATGCGGATCCAGTCGAGGGGGAACCACCAAAACCAGAACCCTCCTAAAACACCCCAATCCACCTGTCCAAATGATCCCAATGCGTCATTTATAGGAAAACCACCAAAACCAAATTCCTCTCTAAAACAATCCCAATCTACCTATCCAAAATGATCCCAGTGCATCATTTATGGGGGAACTCTCGTTACCCAATTCTCACCCCCATAACCAAAATTTACCAAAAACATTCAAATAACAAAAAATTTTCAAAAACATCTACATAATCAAAAATCACAAAAATTGAATAAAGTTTTATCCTTTTAAAAGTTTTCATAAAACCATGTGATTAACATCTTCTTGACTAAAATTTCAGATACTTATGCTCGATGAATGTTCTCAGTAATATTGATTCTTAATTAAAAGAGAAGGTTCAAATTTCAAACATTTTTGTTATATACATTCTCCTATTCCCTTTGAATTTATTTCAATTATAACGATTTTATCTATTAAGGGACATAAGATCAGGAGATTCAGATGAAAACCAAACCCATGTGAGAAATTGTGCCTCGTCTTTAACTGCTAAGTGGAATTCATTTCTGTGAGCAAAGGTGTTTTCATTATGACTTATAGGATTTATACTCTTATACCGTGATGCTAGTCTCATTTTTGCTTAAATATCAAAATGACCAGGGACAATACAATCATTTCCTTATATATATATTAGACAAACTGTCTATTATATCACCTATCCCTATCCTCAATCAAACCACTTCAAAGAAAAGATTCATCATCTGGCATAACAAATCCGACAATTGAAGAAACGACAAAGTCATATCCAAGAAAACCAGAAGAAAACTCAAAATCTCAAAAACGCAAATCCATATCCAACAAATGATGTCAACAAATCACAATTGGTAACCACATCAGATATCTTTTACACAAAAGGTATTCGCGAAAATCAAGAGGTGAACACTTCACTAAAGCAAAAGAAGAGTTACAAAAACAATCCATCAAGACAGACATCTCTCAAACAACGAATTCTCAAAAGCTTTATCAAATATAGCTGTCAAAACCAAAGATTTACCGGGATACTGTAGCCTTCATAATTGAATATTCTTAGTTGCAAACTGCACTATGAAAATTTCTGAACCCCTCTACATGTATTTACCGACGGAGAGAGAGTGAACATCAATGACATGAATGAAGAAACCCTCCGAGTAATGCCGAAACCAGTCTTATGTGATTGATTATCTAATATGAAGACCAAGTGACTAAAGTATATAGGTATAAATCCACATTAAGCATAAGTCAACACCTTCAAACTGAGAGATATCACTCATCCTTAGTGATTATACACCAGTTCTGCACCCAGAACAACCAAAACACCTCAGTCAAGTGTGAGCTATACCTATGAGAGTTCATCTGAATCGACCTATTAAGATCACTTGTCGTCTTTATAAATGTTATAAAATCTTAAGGAATATTATGAAAGTACATATACAAAAACCTTTTGATAATTGAACATGAAACCTTGATTCAGAAACAAATATTCTTGACAAACATTTTTCAAAACATAAGTAAAATCTAGTCACACTTTTTCAAAACAAGTGATATGGTTTTATAAATGTCTTATCCAAATTTCAAGAATTTTCAAACATTTTTCTCCTCATTTCATTAATGATCACATTGGGGGAAATTGTTGAATAATGTTTTTATGTTTTTATGTGACCATCACTGAAATAAGTCGAAATGTTTTTTTAACAAATATTATAAGTATTTCAGGTTGCATGGATTCAAGATTGAACGTGAAGAAAAACAAAACACAAAAGTCCTGATTGCTCCAGCGATCGCGACGCGACGGAAGGCCCGGTCGCGACGCGAAGCCCCATCGCGACCCGACAGCACATTTGTCGAGACGTGAAGAGAAGCAAGGCAGAAGACCAAAATCCTTCAGCGATCGCGACACGACGGAAGACCCGGTCGCGACGCGAAGACCCTCCAACGCGACACCACCAACTTTCTAATCGCGAGACTACCAACCCAACACACTAACCAGTGGCCGACCAAAAGCACTCGACAGCCGCACCTTCGCGACGCGACGCCATGCCTGGTCGCGACGCGATGCCTGTAGTTCAGCAGTATAAATTGAAGCTCACCTCTTGCCATTCCAAGACTTACACACTACATAACCTCAAGCATACCCACGACCAAACAGCTCAAAACTCTGAAATCTTTGCATTTGGCAACGAGGATCAAACCGCAAAACCGCAAGAAACAAAACCTCCACCCGACACCAAACTTCAAACCGCTAAATAACCTCTACCCGACACCAAACTTCAAACCTCTAAACAAACCCACGTCCAAACCAACACAAAACCGAAGAAATACCATTTCAGCAAAGAAAACCGAGCAAGGAACAAGAATCGACGCTTCAAAGAAAATCACCATCTTCATCTGTTATCGATAAGTTCTTTTGAGATTATAATTCCAATAATTTACCTGTGCCGTTATTGATTTATTTAAACTGTTATAAATCAACTGTACCAAATATCTAATACATCCGAATTGAACCGTGACAACCAAACATATGTGGACTGTATTTAACCGAGACATCTAACTTCTAATTTCTAACCTTTTTATTTATTGTAAAAACACTTTATCGTTGATAATGGCGTTTATTACATCTAACATCTAACTTCTAACTTCTAACCTTTTTATTTATTGTAAAAACACGTTATCGTTGATAATGGCGTTTATTACATCTAACCTCTAACTTCTAACTTTTACTTTATTTACCGCTTTCTGTCTATTTATTTATAGCTTTCAGCAACTTAACTTTATTCCGCAACTCTTATTTATTCCGCATATTATAGATAAAATACATATCTGTCACACAGTAATTGGCTTAAAAAACCTTATTTGTGGAGATCAGTTATCGTATTTTTCAACAAAAATATTAATAATTATTTTATACTAAATTAAAACAGGTTTTTTCTGTCAATTATAAAATGAACTAAAATTGCTCATTTATTTATTGCTTGAAAACAAACTAATCATAGAAAAGAAAACAAATCGCCATTGGAACCTATTCGTCGTAAGAATACTAATCAACAACAAATAACCGCACCTCGCATTCACGCCCACTGCATTGTACGTGTACAAGAAACTAATCGACATTCGAATATACTCGCCCAAAGAACTAATAGCCGCTCAGAAATTATTCATCGCAACGAACCAATCGCCGCCGCCGCATCGCGCGGGTACGATGCTAGTATATATATATATATATATATATATATATATATATATATATATATATATATATATATATATATATATATATATATATATATATATATATATATATATATATATATATATATATATATATAGGGACACCTTAGAAAAATTGAAAAAGAATATAAGTAATATAAAAATCATAAAATCGAAATAGTACTATATCATTATCAAAAAAATGGAAAAAAAATTTGGATCATTGAAAAACAGTAATGATCCAATTTTTTTGGATCATTAGTTCATTATAAAAAAATAATGATCCAAATGTTTTTTTTCGAAGTTTTTACTCTAATATAGTACTATGATCCATTTTATTATTTATATATTTTTTTATTTTTTTCAATTTTTTGAAGGTGTCCTCACGAGTCCTCACTTTAAGAAGAGTCCTCACCCGATCGTTTATATATATATATATATATATATATATATAGGGTCCCGTTCCGGTGAGTACTCTTTTTTCGGTGAGGACTCGTAAGGACACCTTAGAAAAATTGAAAAAGAATATAAGTAATATACAAATCATAAAATCAAGAATAGTACTATATCATTATCAAAAATATGGAAAAAAATTTGGATTATTGAAAAACAGTAATGATCCAATTTTTTTGGATCGTTAGTTCGTTATAAAAAAATAATGATCCAAATGATTTTTTTCGAAGTTTTTTCTCTAATATAGTACTATGATCCATTTTATTATTTATATATTTTTTATTTTTTTCAATTTTTTTAAGGTGTCCTCAAGAGTCCTCACTTTAAGAAGAGTCCTCACCCGATCGTTTATATATATATATATATATATATATATATATATATATATATATATATATATATATATATATATATATATATATATATATATATATATATATATATATGTATATATATATACTACCAAGTCTACTATTCAAATATAGTTGTTTAATTGGTAAATGCAAAGTGATGACAAAGTGATGACATAATGTTGTCATTCACCAATTACTTGTAACACTCCCTCTTAAATGACATCATTCTACATCAGAGTTCAACTTTGAAGTACTGCCTCATTAAAAACCTTGCTAAAGAAAACCCAATGGGAAAAAACTTTAGCGAAGGGAAAAAGTGTGCAGTGTCTAGTTGACTCCCCATCATTTAGATATCGAATGACCATTATGTATTGTGTAGATGTCTCATTCCAATACTATGAACATGTTTTCTAAAGATCTTGGTAGGAAGTGCCTTTGTAAAAAGATCTGCTGCATTGTTGCTAGATTGAACATATTTTAGTTCAATCTATTGATTCTTTATACGCTCTTGAGTGTATTCAAAAAACTTTGGAGGAATATGTTTTGTCCTGTCGCTTTTGATGTACCCTTCTTTCATTTGAGCGACACATGCTGCATTATCTTCATAGATTAAGGTTGGAGATTTATCTTTATCTATTCCACAAGAAGTCATGATAAGTTGTGTCATCGATCTTAACCATGTACATTCTCTACTAGCTTCATTTAGAGCAATTACTTCTGCATGATTTGAAGATGTGGCGACGATTATTTGCTTTTGAGAACGCCAAGATATTGCAGTACCTCCACTCATGAATACATATACAGTTTGAGATCTAGCTTTATGAGGATCAGACAAGTAACCTGCATCTGCATAACCAATCAAGCCTTGTTTTGAACTATTAGGAAAAAATAAACCTAAATCAGTAGTTCTGCGAAGGTATCGTAATATGTGCTTGATTCCATTCCAGTGTCTTTTTGTTGGAGATGAACTAAATCTTGCTAATAGATTTACTGCAAAAGAAATGTCAGGTCTAGTACAATTAGTAAGATACATAAGAGCTCCAATTGCATTAAGATATGGTACTTCTGGACAAAGAATTTCTTCATTTTCCTAACAAGGGCGATATGGATCTTTGTCAATATTTAGTGATCTAACAATCATTGGAGAGCTTAAAGGTTTGGCTTTATCTATATTAAAACGTTTCAAGACCCTTTCTGTATAGTTTGATTGATGGACAAGTATCCCATTTGGCATATGCTCAATCTGTAAACCAAGACAATATTTGGTTTTCCCAAGGTCTTTCATTTCAAATTCTTTCTTTAAAAATTCAATCACTTCAAGGATTTCTTTATTCGTCCCAATAATGTTTAGATCATCAACATAGACAGCTATAATCACATATCCAGATGTTGTTTTCTTAATAAATACACACGGAAAAATAGTATTGTTTTTATAGCCTTTGCTTATTAAGTAATCACTTAGACGATTGTACCACATACGTCCAGATTGCTTTAACCCATACAATGATCTTTGCAGTTTGATAGAATACATTTGTTTGGGTTTTGCACTTAATGCTTCTGGCATTTTAAATCCTTCGGGGATTTTCATATATATATCACTGTCAAGTGATCCATATAAGTAAGCAGTAATAACATCCATAAGATGCATATTTAAATTTTCAGAAACTGCTAGACTGATTAAATATCTGAAAGTGATTGCATCTATAACAGGAGAATATGTTTCTTCATAATCGATTCCCGGCCTTTGAGAAAAACCCTGAGCAACGAGCCTGGCTTTGTATCTCATAATTTCATTTTTCTCATTTCTTTTTCGTATAAAAATCCATCTGTATCTCAATGGTTTCATAACTCCAGGTGTGAGTATAATCAGTCCAAAAACCTTTCTGTTATTGAGAGACGTTAATTCAGCTTGCATGGCCTCTTTCCATTTACCCCAATCCTGCCTATTTTGGCATTCAATGACAGATTGTGGTTCTGGATCCTCATTGATAATATTGCATGCAACTGAATAAGAAAATATTATATCTTCTAATTCATATTGGCTCCTTACTATTTTTATATGACCATAATTAATTTCAATCTCCTTATCATTTATTTCCTCAACTGGGGAAGTAATGTTATTTTGTGTTTCTTCATGAACACTTTCATTATGCTCAAACATATTTTCCATTCCGCTTCTTTTTCTAGGATTTACATCCTTAGAACCAAATGGCCTTCCACGCTTCAGGCGTTCTTTGGATTCTTGAGTTACTTTTTTATCAGATTATCTATCTGGGAGTTCAATTCGAGCTGGAGCGTTAACAGCAGGTATATATGATTTAGTAACTCTTTTTGTATCAGTAAATGCATCAGGTAATTGATTTGCAACTTCTTGCAAATGTATTATTTTTTGAACACCCATCTCACATTCTTGTATACGGGGATCAAGATATGATAAAGAAGGTTCATACCATGAAACATTCTTCTTTTCTTGGGTTTTCATTTCTCTCCCAAGCGTTGGGAAATTTTATTCATTGAAATGGCAATCAGCAAGACGTGCTGTAAACATATCACCTGTCAAAGGTTCAAGATATCTTATTATTGAATTTGTTTCAAAACCAATATATATTCCCAACCTCCTTTGAGGACCCATTTTTGTACGTTGTGGTGGAGCAATAGGAATATATACAGCACTTCCAAAAATTTTAAGGTGGGATATATCTGGTTCTTTTCCAGGAACAAGTTGAAGGGGAGAATGTGTATGATATGCACTTGGTCTCATACGAATCGGTGATGCAGCATGTAAAATTGCATGACCCCATATGGAAACAGGAAGTTTTGTTCTCATTATTAATGGTCTAGCTATTAATTGGAGACGTTTAATCAGTGATTCTGCTAAACCATTTTGAGTGTGCACATGTACAACTGGATGCTCAACAGTAATTCCTATAGACACACAATAATCATTAAATACTTGAGACGTAAACTCACCTGCATTATCAAGCCTCACTTTATTGATGTTATAATCAGGAAAATGTGCTCTCAGTTTAATAATCTGAGTTAGGAATTTTGCGAATTCCATGTTACGAGTTCATAATAGGCAAACATGAGACCATCTAGTTGATGCATCTATTAAGACCATAAAGTATTTAAATGGTCCAGAAGGTGGATGAATTGGTCCACATATGTCTCCTTGAATTCTTTCTAGAAATCTAGGTGATTCCCTTTCAACTTTCATTGGTGAAGGTCTTGTAATTAATTTCCCAAGGGAACAAGAAATACACGGGTTCTTATTACCTATTTGAGGGAACTTCTGGTCCTTCAATGGATGCCCAAATGTATATTCAATTATTCGGCGCATCATTGTTAATCCTGGATGGCCCAGCCTGTCATGCCACAAACTAAATATTCTAGGATCAAAAAACTTTTCTTTAACCACCAAATTTGACTCAACTATATTTATATATGTAAAATGTAAACCAGAATCAAATTGTGGTAATTTCTCCAATATATGGTTTTCATTTATTATAAACATATATTTCTTGTTTCCTATTGTTTTGGTGAATGTGTCATATCCGTTAAGATATATATCATTAAAACCCAATAAATTTCTGTTTGACTTTGGGGAAAATAACGCATTACTGATTACAAACTTCGTACCATTAGGTAACATGAAACAAGCATTTCCTGCTCCTACGATCAAGTCTACAGGACCTGGTATTGTATTTATTTGCCCTTTTACGGGTTTTAGTGTGGAAAAATATTTCTTTGTTTTCAAGATGGTGTGTGTGGTACCACAATCAATTATTAAGAGTTCGCCAAGATTTATTTGGTTTTGTGCTCCAGTTGAACTCATTTTCAACTTCATATAAGAAAAATAAATGATGAGTTATGAACACAATTTTAATAAAAGTGACTCAAAAAAACTTCATTAAGAAAGAAAAACATTACAATAAAAAATTAAAAACATGTTACAAAAGGAAACTAGTTTTCTAGGATGTCTAAATCATTGCAAAAGTCAAGAGTGTTTAGTTCAATGTTTCCTAGATCAACACCATCAATAAGGTTGACTTCTTTCCCCTTTCCTTTAATGGAATCTTGGTAAAGTTTACAAAGATGGGGATCTATACGACAGGTCCTTGACCAATGACCTGTGCTACCACATCTATAACAAGAACCTCCAGGGTTCTGTGATGTTCCGGCATCACTTCTTTTTTCTTGTGGTTGGACATTATTTCCTTGTGGAGTGTGTTGATTATTGTTTCTTTAACCATGCCCACGGTTATAAGCATGACCGCGTCCACGACCCTGAGTATAACCGCGCCCAAAATTTTGGTTTTGGTTAAAATGGTATCGACCGCGACCACAGCCTCGTCCACGTCCACGACCACGACCACGTCCTCGTCCATACGAATTATTTCTAGGTTCATAAGTGATAGTAGCATTTGCTTCCGGAAGTGCTACTGAACCTGTTGGATGGGACTGGTGGTTCTTTATTAATAGTTCATTATTTTGTTCAGCAACAAGGAGAAGTGTATTAAGCTCAGAATATTTTTTGAGCTTTTGCATACGATATTGTTGTTGCAATGTCATATTTGATGCATGGAATGTGGAGAGAGTTTTCTCCAACATTGAAGCATCAGAAACATCTTCCCCACAAAATTTTAGTTGTGAACATATCCGAAATAATGCGGAATTATAGTCATGTACCTTTTTGAAGTCTTGAAACCTCAACGATAACCATTCAGCCCTAGCACTTGGAAGTATAACTTCCTTTTGGTGGTCAAATCTTTCTTTTAGGCTTTTCCAAAGAGTGCTAGGATCAGTGGTATTGAGGTATTCATACCTCAACATTTCATCGATATGTTTGCGAAGGAAAATTATTGCACGTGCTTTATCTTGCGACGTGCACTTATTTTTTTCTTTTATAGTTTCAGATAAATCCATGGACTCAAGATGCATCGTAACATCTATAATCCAAGGCATGTAGTTCTTTCCGCTGACTTCAAGAGCGGTAAATTCAAGCTTTGCAATGTTTGACATATTGTAGTTCCTTGATTAAGATCGATGTGTCTTTTAATTTCCTTCGTTAGAGCCTCGTGCTGATAACGTGTTATAAATTCAGCGTTACCACGACAATTATGAACAAACTAAAAACTAGAATATAGATGAAGAAAGAAAGAAAGCTTGAGAGCTTGGAGAGAGTAGAGAGAGTTTATATCACTTGTGAAAGAGTTGATATGAGATGCATTTTCTTCCTTACATTGATGGTCTATTTATACTACTAAGTCTACTATTCAAATATAGTTGTTTAATTGGTAAATGCAAAGTGATGACAAAGTGATGACATAATGTTGTCATTCACCAATTACTTGTAACTATATATATATATATATATATATATATATATATATATATATATATATATATATATATATATATATATATATATATATATATATATAGTTATAAATTCAGCGTTACCACGACAATTATGAACAAACTAAAAACTAGAATATAGATGAAGAAAGAAAGAAAGCTTGAGAGCTTTGAGAGATTAGAGAAAGTTTATATCACTTGTGAAAGAGTTGATATGAGATGCATTTTCATCCTTACATTGATGGTCTATTTATACTACCAAGTCTACTATTCAAATATAGTTGTTTAATTGGTAAATGCAAAGTGATGACATAATGTTGTCATTCACCAATTACTTGTAACACTCCCCCTTGAATGACATCATTCTACATCAGAGTTCAACTTTGAAGTACCGCCTCATTAAAAACCTTGCTAAAGAAAACCCAGTGGGAAAAAACTTTAGCGAAGGGAAAAAGAGTGCAGTGTCTAGTTGACTCCCCCTTATTTAGATATCGAATGACCATTATGTATTGTGTAGATGTCTCATTCCAATACCATGAACATGTTTTTTAAAGATCTTGGTAGGAAGTGCCTTTGTGAAAAGATCTGCTGCATTGTTGCTAGATTGAACATAAATATGTTCAATCTGTTGATTCTTTATACGCTCTTGAGTGTATTCAAAAAAACTTTGGAGGAATATGTTTTGTCCTGTCGCTTTTGATGTACCCTTCTTTCATTTGAGCGACACATGCTGCATTATCTTCATAGATTAAGGTTGGAGATTTATCTTTATCTATTCCACAAGAAGTCAGGATAAGTTGTGTCATCGATCTTAACCATGTACATTCTCTACTAGCTTCATTTAGAGCAATTACTTCTGCATGATTTGAAGAGGTGGCGACGAGTGTTTGCTTTTGAGAACGCCAAGATATTGCAGTACCTCCATTCATGAATACATATCCAGTTTGAGATCTAGCTTTATGAGGATCAGACAAGTAACCTGCATCTGCATAACCAATCAAGCCTTGTTTTGAACTATTAGGAAAAAATAAACCTAAATCAGTAGTTCCGCGAAGGTATCGTAATATGTGCTTGATTCCATTCCAGTGTCTTTTTGTTGGAGATGAACTAAATCTTGCTAATAGATTTACTGCAAAAGAAATGTCAGGTCTAGTATAATTAGTAAGATACATAAAAGCTCCAATTGCATTAAGATTTGGTACTTCTGGACCAAGAATTTCTTCATTTTCCTCACAAGGGCGATATGGATCTTTGTCAATATTTAGTGATCTAACAATCATTGGAGAGCTTAAAGGTTTGGCTTTATCCATATTAAAACGTTTCAAGACCCTTTCTGTATAGTTTGATTGATGGACAAGTATCCCGTTTGGCATATGCTCAATCTGTAAACCAATACAATATTTGGTTTTCCCAAGGTCTTTCATTTCAAATTCTTTCTTTAAAAATTCAATCACTTCAAGGATTTCTTTATTCGTCCCAATAATGTTTAGATCATCAACATAGACGGCTATAATCACATATCTAGATGTTGTTTTCTTAATAAATACACACGGACAAATAGTATTGTTTTTATAGCCTTTGCTTATTAAGTAATCACTTAGACGATTGTACCACATACGTGCAGATTGCTTTAACCCATACAATGATCTTTGCAGTTTGATAGAATACATTTTTTTGGGTTTTGCACTTAATGCTTCTGGCATTTTAAATCCTTCGGGGATTTTCATATATATATCACTGTCAAGTGATCCATATAAGTAAGCAGTAACAACATCCATAAGATGCATATCTAAATTTTCAGAAACTGCTAGACTAATTAAATATCTGAAAGTGATTGCATCCATAACAGGAGAATATGTTTCTTCATAATCGATTCCCGGCCTTTGAGAAAAACCCTGAGCAACGAGCCTGGCTTTGTATCTCACAATTTCATTTTTCTCATTTCTTTTTCGTATAAAAATCCATCCGTATCCCAATGGTTTCACAACTCCAGGTGTGAGTATAATAGGTCCAAAAACCTTTCTGTTATTGAGAGACGTTAATTCAGCTTGCATGGCCTCTTTCCATTTACCCCAATCCTGCCTATTTTGGCATTCAATGACAGATTGTGGTTCTGGATCCTCATTGATAATATTACATGCAACTGAATAAGAAAATATTATATCTTCTAATTCATATTGGCTCCTTACTATTTTTATATGACCATAATTAATTTCAATCTCCTTATCATTTATTTCCTCAACTGGGGAAGTAATGTTATTTTGTGTTTCTTCATGAACACTTTCATTATGCTCAAACATATTTTCCATTCCGCTTCTTTTTCTAGGATTTGCATCCTTAGAACCAAATGGCCTTCCACGCTTCGGGCGTGCTTTGGATTCTTGAGTTACTTTTTCATCAGATTGTCTATCTGGGAGTTCAATTCGAGCTGGAGCGTTAACAGCAGGTATATATGATTTAGTAACTCTTTTTGTATCAGTAAATGCATCAGGTAATTGATTTGCAACTTCTTGCAAATGTATTATTTTTTGAACACCCATCTCACATTCTTGTGTGCGAGGATCAAGATATGATAAAGAACGTTCATACCATGAAACATTCTTTTCTTGGGTTTTCATTTTCCCCCAAGTGTTGGGAAATTTTCTTCATTGAAATGGCAATCATCAAGACGTGCTGTAAACATATCACCTGTCAAAGGTTGAAGATATCTTATTATTGAATTTGTTTCAAAACCAACATATATTCCCAACCTCCTTTGAGGACCCATTTTTGTACGTTGTGGTGGAGCAATAGAAACATATTCTGCACTTCCAAAAATTTTAAGGTGGGATATATCTGGTTCTTTTCCAGAAACAAGTTGAAGGGGAGAATGTGTATGATATGCACTTGGTCTCATACGAATCGGTGATGCAGCATGTAAAATTGCATGACCCCATATGGAAACAGGAAGTTTTGTTCTCATTATTAATGGTCTAGCTATTAATTGGAGACGTTTAATCAGTGATTCTGCTAAACCATTTTGAGTGTGCACATGTACAACTGGATGCTCAACAGTAATTCCTATAGACATACAATAATCATTAAATACTTGAGACGTAAACTCACCTGCATTATCAAGTCTCACTTTATTGATGTTATAATCAGGAAAATGTGCTCTCAGTTTAATAATCTGAGTTAGGAATTTTGCGAATTCCATGTTACGAGTTGATAATAGGCAAACATGAGACCATCTAGTTGATGCATCTATTAAGACCATAAAGTATTTAAATGGTCCAGAAGGTGGATGAATTGGTCCACATATGTCTCCTTGAATTCTTTCTAGAAATCTAGGTGATTCCCTTTCAACTTTCATTGGTGAAGGTCTTGTAATTAATTTCCCAAGGGAACAAGAAATACACGGGTTCTTATTACCTATTTGAGGGAACTTCTAGTCCTTCAATGGATGCCCAAATGTATTTTCAATTATTCGGCGCGTCATTGTTAATCCTGGATGGCCCAGCCTATCATTCCACAAACTAAATATTCTAGGATCACAAAATTTTTCTTTAACCACCAAATTTGACTCAACTATATTTATATATGTAAAATGTAAACCAGAATCAAATTGTGGTAATTTCTCCAATATATGGTTTTCATTTATTATAAACATATATTTCTTGTTTCCTATTGCTTTGGTGAATGTGTCATATCCGTTAAGATATATATCATTAAAACCTAATAAATTTCTGTTTGAATTTGGGGAAAATAACGCATTACTGATTACAAACTTCGTACCATTAGGTAACATGAAACAAGCATTTCCTGCTCCTACGATCAAGTCTACAGGACCTAATATTGTATTTATGTGCCCTTTTACGGGTTTTAGTGTGGAAAAATATTTCTTTGTTTTCAAGATGGTGTGTGTGGTACCACAATCAATTATTAAGAGTTCTCCAAGATTTCCTTGGTTTTGTGCTCCAGTTGAACTCATTTTGAACATCATATATGAAAAATAAATGATGAGTTATTGATGTGTTTTCAAACATACATATAAAATACCCAGAAACGACACCAAAAACTTGGTGTGTTACGAGCATATATATGATATTGGCAATTGGTTTTCACATTTGTTTTATATTTCTGAACAGGGAAATACCATGTATGAATAGAACAACACAATTAGGCAAGTGTACCTAATCGGTTGTAGTATAGTAATGGTAAATCCGGGTTGTCGAACCCAAGGGAAAACGGATATTTTTAAGTTAAGAAAATCAATTATTAATTAACAATTATTCAAGCAAACATTAATTAAAAAGGGGGGAGTTTGAGAAAATGCATTGACTCGTGTCAAGAGACAACGCAAAAGTTTATTAGAAACGGGAGATTTAAATATAAATTACAAAACATAAAAGTAAACATTTATACTTAGATTCGATTCAACCATCTAGTTATGTTTGATATGCTATTAGTGCAATGGATATTGAAGTTAAATATCGATTTCTAGAGTGATTAGATGTTTTGGTCCAACTACCTAATCCTACGATTATAAGGTCATTAATGGCAATGGTCATGCAATTACATTTTCCAAATAATCATGTATTGGTTCGTATCATACAAGATTCATTCGAGTTTTTGATCTCAATGGTCATGAAAATCAAAATGGTTTGTACAGATTGGTCCTCTAGTACAAACTTGTCATACACATATAAGTTTTTACCTTCGTGACTTAACCCTAGGATTTGGTCCATCACTAGTCATATCTGCCTAATGGTCATAGCACAGTTATGATAAAAGTCATATAGTCTGATTGGTCCTCTAGACTAAAATAAGTCAGCAATAAGTCCAAAAGGAAGGTACCTTAACATATATGATAGTCAAATGAATTATGCAAGATAAAATATAAAACGTTCAATATCCTATAAATAACAATCAAATCATAACTAGATAGTATTCAAATATAAGTAATGAATAATGCAGATAACAAATATAACATGATCTGAAGAATACGGCCTAGGAAATCATAGTAGAATGCTAAACATATATAAAGCAAACCGAATGAAGTCCCGACCGAACATTCTTCAATCTCTCGATTCCATCCGCACCGTACCAGTAGGCAAACTGCCAAGTTTGATGTTGTGAATCGTGTTTCTGGAGGTGTAGGTGTGAAGGTTGATGTCAAAAGAAGAGGAGAAGGCCTCAATTTATAGTTCTGTCCAGGCACCGTCGCGTCGCGATCCTATAGGGGGTCGCGTCGCGATCTATTGGGAAGTGCTCTTTTGCGCCGGCCACTATCCCGATGAGTGGACTGTGGTTGGTGGGTCGGGTCGCGATCCATAAGGAGATCGGGTCGCGATCTCGTCGGGTTGCCATCTTTCCTTCGTGTCGCGATCTTTTGGTCAGCACTACATCATCGTGTCATCACTTGTCGCGTCGCGATCGGTAAGGGGATCGCGTCGCGATCCTTGCTGATGATGCCTTCAACTTATTTTGTTCACTTTTAGGCTCGTATTCAGCTCCTTCTTTATCCGCAAAGCTATTTTTCCTGTGTTTTGGTAATTTAAACGTATACGTACCTTTTATCTTGATATCATACCAAAAACATGTGTTTAGGCACTCGATATTGCCCGAAATATATGTATAAATGAGGCAATATCAGTTATGAACACAATTTTAATAAAAGTGACACAAAAAAACTTCATTAAGAAAGAAAAACATTACAATGAAAAATTAAAAACATGTTACAAAAAGGAAACTAGTTTTCTAGGATGTCTAAATCATTGCAAAAGTCTAGAGTGTTTAGTTCAATGTTTCCAAAATCAAGACCATCGATGAGGCTGACTTCTTTCCCCTTTCCTTTAATGGAATCTTGGTAAAGTTTACAAAGATGGGGATCTGTACGACAGGTCCTTGACCAATGACCTGTGCTACCACATCTATAACAAGAACCTCCGGGGTTCTGTGATGTTCCGGCATCATTTCTTTTTTCTTGTGGTTGGACATTATTTCCTTGTGGAGTGTGTTGATTATTGTTTCTTTGACCACGCCCACGGTTATAAGGATGACCGCGTCCACGACCCTGAGTATAACCGCGCCCAAAATTTTGGTTTTGGTTAAAATGGTCTCGACCGCGACCACGGCTTCGTCCACGTCCACGACCACGTCCTCGTCCATACGAATTATTTCTAGGTTCATAAGTGATGGTAGCATTTGCTTCAGGAAGTGCTACTGAACCCGTTGGACGGGACTGGTGGTTCTTTATTAATAGTTCATTATTTTGTTCAGCAACAAGGAGAAGTGTATTAAGCTCAGAATATTTTTTGAGCTTTTGCATACGATATTGTTGTTGCAATGTCATATTTGATGCATGGAATGTGGAGAGAGTTTTCTCCAACATTGAAGCATCAGAAACCTCTTCCCCACAAAATTTTAGTTGTGAACATATTCGAAATAATGCGGAATTATAGTCATGTACCTTTTTGAAGTCTTGAAACCTCAACGATAACCACTCAGCTCTAGCACTTGGAAGTATAACTTCCTTTTGGTGATCAAATATTTCTTTTAAGCTTTTCCAAAGAGTGCTAGGATCGGTGGTATTGAGGTATTCATACCTCAACATTTCATCGATGTGTTTGCGAAGGAAAATTATTGCACGTGCTTTATCTTGCGACGTGCACTTATTTTTTTCTTTTATAGTTTCAGATAAATCCATGGACTCAAGATGCATCCTAACATCTATAGTCCAAGGCATGTAGTTCTTTCCGCTGACTTCAAGAGCGGTAAATTCAAGCTTTGCAATGTTTGACATATTTTAGTTCCTAAGAAAAATAAAACTCATTAAATTTGTCGTTTAAAGGTGGGGATGAGTTTTACTATTTCTATTATAGTTACAGACATAATTAAATAGATGAATCTTCTCAAATTCCTTTTATTTTAAAATTTAAAATTTTATTTTTTTAATCGGTTGCGCATAAATAAACGTTAGTATATATAAATAGATGTCAGAGCATGAAAAATAGTTAGTATACATAAATAAACGTTAGTGTGCGTAAATAAACGTTAGTTTATATAAATAAGCGTTAGTATACATAAATAAACGTTAGTATGCGTAAATAAATGGTAGTTCGCATAAATAAATGTTAGTTGCCGTAAATAAATGTTAGTTGCATAAATAAACGTTAGTTGCCGTAAATAAACGTTAGTTTGCATAAATAAATGTTAGTATACATAAATAAATGTTATTTGCATAAATAAAAATTAGTATGCGATAATAAAAGTTAGTTTGCACTAATAAATGTCAATGAAGCGTAAATAAACTTAGAATAAGAAATCAACTTCGTTAGTAGTCATAACGTCAAGGATAAATAAGAAAAGAAATTTGTTAGTAGTCATAACTTCGAGAATAAAATGTTCTTTTTTTGTTGTCGTTATTATTATTATTATTATTATTATTATTATTATTATTATTAATTAACATTCTAGTTTTGATGATATTACATACCTTGATTAAGATCGATGTGTCTTTTAATTGCCTTCGTTAGAGCCTCGTGCTGATAACGTGTTATAAATTCAGCGTTACCACGACAATTATGAACAAACTAAAAACTAGAATATAGATGAAGAAAGAAAGAAAGCTTGAGAGCTTGGAGAGAGTAGAGAAAGTTTATATCACTTGTGAAAGAGTTGATATGAGATGCATTTTCTTCCTTACATTGATGGTCTATTTATACTACCAAGTCTACTATTCAAATATAGTTGTTTAATTGGTAAATGCAAAGTGATGACATAATATTGTCATTCACCAATTACTTGTAACATATATATATATATATATATATATATATATATATATATATATATATATATATATATATATATATATATATATATATATATATATATATATATATACTCAGGATCAAATAAGAACCATTTTTTTCGTGAGAACCTAGGAACCTTTTGACTGAGATTTTTTTTAAAAAAATGACTTAATACACTAAGTGGCTTATATTTAAGACCTTTTGTCACAAAAAATTGAAAAAAATATGTATACACGAAATGTGCATATATGCATTTTTTTTTTGCGAATGTCTATATGTTCACATTTTCTGCATATGTGCACATTTCATATATGCATAATTTTTTTGTCAAAAGGTCTTAAATATAAGCGACTTAGTGTATTAAGTCATTCTTTTTGGAAAAAAAAATCTTAGTCAAAAGGTTCCTAGGTTCTCACGAAAAAAATGGTTCTCATTTGATCCGGACTATATATATATATATATATATATATATATATATATATATATATATATATATATATATATATATATATATATATATATATATATATATACTAGCTGCGTACCCGCGCAATGCGGCGGTGGCAATTTGGTGGGGTGGGGAGGGGGGTGCGTACCCGCGCAATACGGCGGCGGCGGTGAATTTTCTTTGGGCTATGTAGCGAACGTTTTATGCAGGGTAGGGTTAATGCGGCGGGTGACGATAGTTCGTTTCGACAATTAGTTTTCGAGCGCGATTAATTTCCTTTCAGCGGACGTTTCTATTTTGGTTTAAAAATTGAAGTAGATTGCTATTATTTGTAATAAAAAAACTTGTTGTTTTGTTTTGGGGTTATTACTTCAAGGCTTTGAGTTTTGGTTTTAAATATAGAGTTTAATGTGATGGTTTAATGTCTAGTGGCAAATATAAATTTACAATCGAAATTATTATCATTTTTTCATAAATATAGAATATGTTGAGAGAAATTACAATTGGCGTTTTGTAATTCATTGTGATTTGGAGACTTTAATTGAGATGCAAAATATTTTTTTCATAAATATAGAATAATTTTTCATGGTTTTTGGGTAACCTATAAAAAATCTTTTTTTTAAGATGCTTCTCGGAAATGGACAAGTCGTCTACCCGCGCAATTTAAGATGCGGCGACATCGAATAATTTCTATTTGACGAATAAATTTTAGTGGCAATTTAATTTACTTTCAGCATGTTATTGCGGGTTAAAATTAATAGGACGTTGTTGCTTTGGTTAAAAAACAAAAGTATGTTGTAGTTTCTTGTTGTGGAATCCTATTATTTTGACAATTGGGTTCACTTCAAAAGAATGTCATATTCCAAAACACATGCAATGTTGCGAGTGGGTAATAGTTCCCTTTCAGGTGGGTGAGATTAGCTTTCTTTCGGCTAATAGCTTCTTTTTGACAATTAATGTCATTTCGATAAACGACGAATACTTCTTTTTACGATTAGTTTCATTTTCGAAACAAAAACCTCAGAGTCACTTTTATAACCCAAATGGTTAATTAAGCCGGATGGAGCGGTTCCTTTACTCGAGTTTTTTCTTACAATGGGTAATTTTTATCGTAAAATAGTTTACTTACAGTGAATAATTTGTATCTACAAATAGTTTCCTTTACTCAGAGTTTTTTTTTTCTTTCTAAAAACCTATAGTATTTAAAATAACACACAATGGGTCATAAATGTTTTTTTTCGGTGAATAGTTAAATTTTCGACACTGACCTTTGCTCAAAATTATAAGTTATTCATTATATATTTAGGTTACCTCAATTTCCTTTCCTTAGACATTCAATTTGGACTTCGTTGTTGCTGGTTGATTAGGTAAAATCAAACCAACCATGACAATCAGTTCATAATCAATATACTTTTGCAAATGTAATTTCATTCTTTGTAGTCATTTTGTTTCCAAACAAAAGTACGTGTAAAAAACGTTGGTAATTTCATCAATTGTGGTTATTTTTGTTCAATATTTAGCTTATCAAGACTTTTTTAGTGTGTTCAGGTGCTCTGGTAAACCATTATTTATGGTCATTTTGGTTGCCAAAAAAAAATACATGAAAGAAAAATAAGCAAAAGATAGACCGACTTTTCCATAAATGTATAACATTTGTACAAATACTTTTGGAACTGGTCATGCTTAAAAGAGACAAGTTGATAAAGAATAACAATGCATTACTTTAGACTGACCGTACCCGCGCAATGCGGCGGCGGTAAATAGTTTCATTTTGCCAATTACTATTTAGGTTTTAGGTTGCAGATGAAAGGGTGGTTGGCGAATACGAGATATATATCATCAATTCATAAAGAGATATATATCATCAATTCAATGCTGTTTTATTTATAAAGAGATATAAATCATCAATTCAATGGTGCTTTAATACTTTTATTTTTGTAGTTATCGTGTCAAAAGAAAAAAATATAATATTTGGTCCTATATGTAAATTTGCAAATAAAATTCCATTTTTCACGTCTTAACATATAAACTGATATATGATGTTGTAAACATTGACATCGCTACTTTTGATTAATGATTTTTCATATTATTATTATTATTATTATTATTTTATTGTTATTATTATTATTATTATTATTATTAAGATATATCGAAATTTAGAATCCAAAGCAACGTATTGTACATTCATCATTAAGCAACGCGAAATCTTTATTAAAGTATAAATTAATATTTTAAAACATAAATTTAATACTATTGAGATTCATGTATTAAACGTGAGTTGTTCGAAACTAATTAATAGATAAATAGAAATTTCAATCAATTTCGCCACGTCTAGAGATTAGGTGAGGCATGGTGCGCATGTACTTTCGTCTTTGGAATGATGTGAGTGTCCCCTACTTTAGTAATTGATAATTCTGTTTTCAAATCAATCAAATATCTAATATATTTTATATTTACAAAAAATTTATTTGATAAATTCTCGAGTTTTTTAGGTAAGGATCATGTCCCGTGTTATCAAAAGAAGAAAATGTGGAATGATTAAAGAAATATGTGGCAGACATGCTTTAAGGAGGAATATGTTGCAGAAATGCTTTTGTGTTCAAAGTCATAGCAAGTTTTCCTCCACTCCACTCGTAAAGTCCAGCAGTAAGCATTCTAGGGATATGTGCTGACATGCTTTATGGAAAGTTGTTGAAATGGTCCATCACATCCTTAACTTTCATTAGTCACGCCTCCTTCTTCCTATCCACAGCAATCGGCTTCCTTCTCCCTATCCACCACAATCGGCTTCCACCACCGTGCAACTGCAACCAGTCGACCTCTCAGACCGCAGCCTCCCTCTTCTCCTATCTGATACCACCGGCTAGGATAGGAAGCACGACATGGCTACCACCACACACCCCCTCCGTTTTCTCCGATCTGATGCCACCGGCTACGATGGGAAGAACCGACCAAAGCCTCCGACAAATGACGAATCCTCCATCGCAACGACTCCATAGTCGCATCTGGTACACTGCCATCGCAATTCCTCCTTAGCATCATTTGTCTCCAGCTTCCACAGATCATGGCTACCACCACCGTTAAAAATCATCGCCGGCTTACAGATCTCCGGCTTCCAAAACATCTACCACGACCTAACATCGGTTTCAGACCACCGCCTTCATCAGATCCTTTGCTCCCGATCCTCTGCACCGCCTTCATCCTTTGGTATATCTGATTTTCAGATCTTCGTTATAAACTTGAAATCAAATATCATAGACTTCTGATTAAATGATTTTCGGTATTGTATACCTTTGACTTCTGATTAAATGATTTTCGAATCTACTACCAACAACACACATTGTAATCGGACATTGTATACCACTGATTTTGATTTTTATCAGTTCTCGATTTTTATCACTTTTCGATTTGTAGAATAATGTGGTGGTTAACCTTATTTCGATTTTTATTAGTTCTCTATTTTTATCACTTCTCAGATTTTAAGTGTTTCAGAGAAAAATAAATGTAGATCTTTATGGTTTGTAGATATGAGTTTTTTAATCTGCATAACCTTTAGCTGTTTTTATTGTTTGTAGATCTGATTTCGATTTTTATTGTTTGTAGATCTGATTTTTGTAGAAGCATGTGGTGGTTTTATCAGTTCTCATATTTTTGTAGAAGCATGTGGTGGTTATCCTAATTTCGATTTTTATTGTTTGTAGATCTGAGTTTTTTAATCTGCATAACCTTTACCTGTTTCAGATTGAGAAAAATAATGTAACAGAGAATCACAAGATGTTAGTGGCAATGAAAGATCTATATATTTTTCTATTTTGTCATGAATAACTTATGATTCTATAAACTACTAATTTGTATTGTGCAGAAATAGAAACAAACTATCAGATCTAAACAACAGCTTATTGGGGAGCAAAAAAATCGGAGTAAAGAAGAATGTATGTCAATTCCTGATTTATAACTTGTATTTTCATTCCGTAAATTGATTCATACCTGCAAACAACAAAAACTACAAAGTTTAGTATCTCCATAACACCAACATTTATATAATCAGCTTGTAAAAAGACAATTATCCTAATGTTTGTGTCTGTGTGCAGAAACTAAATTGCCATTATTTAAAAACGTGGCTTGAAGAAAATATAAAGCAGAAACAGACATAAACAATTTTGGAGCAGAAAAATATTGGTGTAAAGATTTGTTTGGAATGTGTTGATTTATAGTGTAATTTTTAGATATTTGAAATTTGAAATTTGAAATGAAGTATTTCTATTGGTTTAAAGTTGTTTGTGTGGATGATCAAATATCAAAGGTTAAGATTGATTTAAGAATCATCAACGGCTAAAATCAGATCTGATATCTTAATGCTTAAATAAGTTGTACATTTTTAAGACATTAAGACAATTGTGCATTATTGGGTTGTAATTTATATATGGTTTATAGTATAGTATATATATATATATATATATATATATATATATATATAGGGGACCGTTCCTTTGTGAATACATATTAGGTTGAGATTGTGAGAATGAATCTCAGCCACTCATTCCAACAAAGCATCCGCGTGCCAGTTTTAAGTATCATAAGGGCACTGTAGTAATTTCACAATCTAAAAACCGAAACTATACACTCTAAAGATAAAAAAACACATTTTTTCGCCATAATCTTCGATCGTATCTCATCAATTTCAGTAAATCGTTGACAAAATCACTTGATTCTTCACTTATACCAAAAATCGAAAGCACCGATTCATTCAATCTACAAATTCGATCAGAATTTCAGCTCTAAAACAGAGAAATTCGATTATCGATTCACAAGAACGACTGTTTATGACAGAAGCATTCAATCACGATTCAATCGAAAATCCGGTTTTCCTGTTTGAGTTATTCGATATGCTTTATATTCATTATATTAATTTCAGTTTTTCAATGTTGCTTATATTGTATAAATTAATTGTTACAGTTTGACTTATGATACAATCTTAATAACAATGAGTTCGACTTCATACGAAGAAGGTTCTTTTTCAACATCTAATCAATATACTGCTAATTCGAGCATCAATGAAAGTAAGATACGATTCATAACCAGGTCCTTCTATTGTATTGATATATGATTTTCAACTAACACATATGAATAAACTTAAGCCTTTTGTTCGTGATAATCATATATGATTAAGTTTTTAAATTTCAATTAATATTACATATAAAATACTTGTTCACAAGCAATCATACAAACAAAAACAAACAAAAACACATATTCGTAACTGAAAATTTATATGAATGTTCACATGTATAACAATAATCATATATGAATAAAACTTAAACAAACTAGGAGAATCAACTAACACATATGAATCAACTTAAGCCTTTTGTTCGTGATAATCATATATGATTAAGTTTTTAAATTTCAATTAATATTACATATAAAATACTTGTTCACAAGTAATCATACAAACAAAAACAAACAAAAACACATATTCATAACTGATAATTTATATGAATGTTCACATGTATAACAATAATCATATATGAATAAAACTTAAACAAACTAGGAGAATACTTACGTACTTATGTGTGAACGTCAATTCAATCACGATTATTCATATATGAATGTTCATATATAATTTATATATGAATGTCTATGTATGAATAAAATGTTGATTCATGTATGAATAAACAATTATTCATACATAGATATATGTTTACTTCTGAATACATGTTTATTCATATATGATTATCTCTATATATAATAACTTGTGTATATGATTATTTCATTTGAATGAATCGTATGATATAACTTGTGTATATGATTATTCATATATGAATGTTCCTATATAATTTATATATGAATATCTATGTATGGATAAAATGTTGATTCATGTATGGATAAAAAGTTATTCATAGATAGATATATGTTCACTTCTTAATACATGTTAATTCATATATGATTATCTCAATATATAATAACTTGTGTATATGATTATTTCATTTGAATGAATAATATGTAATAACTTGTGTATATTATTTCATTTTTGTTGTTTTTTTGAACCAGCTGAAAATTCAAGTTCAACAAATGAATCAGATTCCCTTTATATGATACAAGAATTGAGTTATAGACCAGATGTACCTCAGGAATTTGTTTCGGTTAAAGATTCTATATTTAATTCCTTACATAAGGGGATCAAAATGTATACTAACTATGCAATAATGGCTGGTTTTGATACTCGTTTGAGTACCCAATCAAGATTTGGAAATGATCAAGTAAGAAAAAAGTATGTTATCTGCAATAGGGGTAGTAAAGATAAAAAGAAGTCTTGTGATACACTTGCTACAGAATCTGTTAGTAGAAGAGAAAACTCTACTAAGATAGCTACTTGATGCACTGCAAAGATTCTATTTGAGTGTGTATATGGAACAACATATTACAAATTTTGGAATTCCATGAATTGCACAACCACCCACTGGTGAGTGTTGAGGATATATGCCATTTGAAAATGGCAAAGGAAATGCCAGATTCAGAAAAAGAATTCATAGTATGGGCATCTACAGCAAAAATGGGTCGAACAACAGCTTATAAATTGCGAGCAACATTGAGAGGAGGTTATCGGTATATGAAGCCTAAAGTAGCCGACTATAAAAATTTCAGAAGAGGAATAAACAGGATTCTATGGTACAAGGATGCTCAAATAATAGTCAACAAAATGAATGACCGTAGAGATCACAACCTAAATTATTCATTTGGGTTTGCACGTGATGGAAATGTTTTGAGTGCTATATTTTGGGTAGATGAACGGGAGAAGGCATATTATAACGAGTTTGGCGATGTTATACCTTTTGATGCGACCTTTCGCACTAACAAGTAATATTTATATTATACAATCATAAATGAATATCTTAATTAATTCATTATACCTTTATACTAATCATATGTGTGTATTCGTAAATGATTATATAACACTCGTGTATTTACATAATCACTTGTGTTAAGAATATAGCTATTCATATATGAATACACATAAATAAATGCATTTACATTGAATATATATATATATATATATATATATATATATATATATATATATATATATATATATATATATATATATATATATATATATATATATATATATATATATATATATATATATATATATATATATAAACACTTTTTGGTTTAATTAAAAACAGATATCAGATGATTTTTGTTCCATTCACTGCCATTGATCATCATAGAAAGTCAGTTACTGTTGGAGCAGGGTTGCTAAGTAATGAGACTATTGATTCGTATTGTTGGTTGTTGAAAGCATTCCTCAAAGCACATGGAAAACAACCAACAATTGTATAAACACACCAAGATCCAGCAATAAAACAAGTTGTTCAATTGGTATTTCCTAATTCAAAACATAGACTCTGCATGTGGCACATAATGAAGAAATTACAATCAAAGGTACATTACTATTAATTCATATGTGAATAAATGAAAAATTGTACTATTACTACTTATTTATATGTGAATATATCATCCGTATTTTTTGACAGGTTACTGGTGATTTAATTAAAAACACCGACTTCAGGAAAAGGTTTAACAAGCTTGTTTGGGACATGTATATTAAACCTCATGAATTTGAAAACAAATAGGAGTTGCTTATTAATGGATTCAACCTTGAAGACAAAAGATAGTTTAATGACATGTTTCAATTTAGAAACTTATGGATCCCTGCATACTTCAATGATATAAGAATATGTGGTTTGATGAAGACAACTTCAAGGTCAGAGAGCATGAATTCCTTCTTCAACACATACTCACAAACAGGAAATTTACTGTTAAATTTCATGATGAATTATGACACTGCCATTCAAAAGCAAAGAAATACACAAAAAGAACTTGATAGGGCAACCAATGAAGCATCATATGTTTTCGGACGCCTTGAGAAATAGAACGTCATGCTGCAAAGGTTTATACAAGCATAATATTTTTTGACGATCAGAAAGAAATATACAAAGGTGGTTGGTTCTGTTCATATTCTAGTGTGGGTATAGAAAATGGATGGGACGTATACAACGTTCAACACAGTAACAAGAAATATGAATTCAAAAGTAATTTCAAGGTAACCTTTTTGCTTTTTGTGTTAAATTCACATATGAATATTAATAATTGCATCTCATATATATAAATATACACTTTTATTCATATATGAATACACAGTTGTACTGATACATATAAACAGTTGTATTCATCTATAAATAGGAGGTTCATTTATATATAAAAAAACAATGAAATGTATTCATATATGAATATACATTCTCATTCATATATGAATACAAAAATGTATTTGTATATTCATATACATATTTATTAAGTTCTTTTTAAATATTTTAATATTCAGGTTCACATAAAACTGCCAGAGCAAGATATAACATGTATTTGCGAAAACTTCAACCGAATAGGCATTCTATGCAGGCATGCTTTCTCTATAATGATGAAATTTAGTATTAAACAAATACCTGAACAGTACATTGTAAATCGGTGGAGGAAGGATGTCATATCAAGACACTACCACTTTGGAAGACATGTTTCTGATTCTGGGGACGCTGAGACTGCTAAATTGGTCAATGAAGCATATTACAATTTTGAATCATGCTTGGACATTCTGAGATCAAATAAGGAAAATCTGTCATCTTTCATTCAAAAAATAAACATCATGCATAAGGAATTAGAAAATGATACATCACATGCAATTATAAAGAACAAGAGAGATGTTGATATGGTAAGCAAGCTAATGAACATTTTTGTTCCAAAAAAACATTGAAATTTTTATTCCACAGATTCAACGTAACAAAGGATGCGGAAAAAAGAAAAGAATCCTTAGTGCATCTGAAAAAGCATATGAAAATTCAAATAAGCAATCAAGGATATGCTCGGGATGTGGAGAAAGAGCTCCTCACAACTTACGTACATGCCCAATAAAGAAAGTAGCTGGAGAATCTGCAAAACAACTATATAATTTTTATAATTTTATTCATTTGTGAATTGTGTTTTAATCATCTTTTTAGGAACTTTATTCATAGGTGATTGTTATAAAAAATAATTCCATACGTATATTCATATGTGATTGCATGACATTCGATATAAAATGTGTTCATATAGATAATCATAAGTGTTCATAGACTTGTATTCATATATGGATAGACTTGTAATCAAATGTGTTCATTGTAAGATCAAATTAAGAACAAAGGCAAACAACGAGAACACAAGTATTTGAGTATTCAATCAGTCGAATGATTTGTATTCAATGTAAAAAGGATAGTGCTCCAAGTTTTTTAATGACGAGCAACTATAAGGATCGTTACAAAGAATAAATCGACTGTTCTAAAAGTACGTACTAAACATCTAGGGCTGATGGTGTTTATATACTAAAATCTAATTGGATAAACACTTAATCCAATTAGTTACAGATAACCATAAAACCCTAGACATTATCTATAACAAATGATAAGTACAAAATGTAACAGTCTTCAGATAAACACGTAGACTTCGTATCAATACACGCTTCGTATCAACCTTCTCTTCGCATACACCAAAACTTCGGACAGGAACATATGTACTTCGGATATCAAAATATCATCACAATCAGAATCCTAACATTCTCCCCCTTTGTGGTGAAGATGCCAGGTATCCGAAGTCTATAACATACAAAAGGCTTTGCTCAATTCCCTCCGAATCTGTAGCCACCACTTCAGATGAGTACACAGCTCAAGCTTCGCATCTTTAGAGTTCTCATTGTTCACCGTTACTCTCGCTATCATTCCTTCCAAAAACGTTGAAGGAAACTTCTCTTTTTCATCCATATTAAAGAACAACTTTTTCAATGGACTTTCTTTGTAAGCTTTCCCTTGTTAACTACTCCCCATGGTTTCTGTAGAATCTTTCCATCACTGATTTTGGTTATGCCAGTAAGTTCTTTATCCGTAGCTGGAACAGATTGCTTAAAAAGTTTTGCAATTTCATAGTCATATAGAGCGAAGTTTCGAAGATATGAACCCATAAATCTTCCAATTATCCTCTGACCTCTAGTAAGACCAACCTATTGGGAGATTATTATTTGTGTCAGGCTGTAGAGTCTTTCAACTAGTACCACGAAGTCATTTGGGTTCATGAGAGGAAAATCAGCAACTGTAAAAGAGCTTTCTATCTTCTGTTCACCTCTTCAGACATGATAGGTGAAGTTTTGATATATATCTTCAAAGAGTGGTCCGGTCTCCATTTTGTCAATCCCAACAATCTTCAAGCAAGACCAGACATCGGTTTGATCAGCAGCAAGGTTTGCATGAAACCTGGCTTTTTGCTCTTGAAATTTTCTCTTCTCAGCTGGATCAAACTCAATGTCATAGACATTAGCAGCAAATAGCTTCGGATTGAATGGGATATCCAGTTGCAAATCTGTTGTATTCTCATCACTGAATGAAACAAGTGGCAAACGATCAAACATTTCCACTGTAGTAAAGGCGAAATTCATTATCGTGTCATATGTCCAGATTTTGTTTACTGGACCCAAGACTTCTTTCTTTCCAGCCATGTCTCTTGAGATCACGTACAAATGACTTAGCTTTTCGTACTCCTCTGCCTTCTGTTTCTTCTCTTCAGACTTCGACAACACTTTAGCAATCTTCTTTCCCTTATCGACTGAAGGGCCAGTCTCAGGAGGTACTTGAGAAGTTGTCATTTTACTTGAAGTGGATGAAGGTGCAGTACTTGCTCCGATTTTGATTCAACCACTAAATCTTTTTGTGAGGCTGGAGGTGGATTCAGTTGATATTTGTGTGGTTCGTCCCTAAACAGGAACTGTTTTTGATGGTGATGTTGTAGTCGGAGTAGCAGTGGTAGTTATTGTTTGAGTAAGTGGTGCGAGGGTTGTAATGGTTGTTGTTGGAGTGAAGGTGATGCGTGTTTGGCGTGTTGTTAGTCGAGGTCCTTCTCCCCCTTGTGACGAAGGCATGGAAGGCTTCAGAGCACCCGGTAACCGACTAACAAGTGTAAGAAGTGGTGCAATACCCTTTCAGATAGAGTCGGTGGTTTGAGAGACCAAAATTTTCAGTTGCTGGTCACTGATCTTCTGTGCTTCTTTGTAGGCGTTGAGCTCTTGCACCTTCGGTTCATATGGTGCTATTGTCTTCTTTGCATCCTCAACATATTTCCTTAAACTCTTCAATTACACATCAAATTCCTCAGCTGCTTGTTTAGATAGATTCTCAACCGAAGTAGACAGAGAAGTAAGCTTAGCTTGAACTTCTGTATGGGCAGTATTGAGGTTGGTGACCACTTCGGTGAGTTTGGTTGTATGTTGGTCCTGAGTTTGTTGCGACTTCTCTTCTACAATCTTTTCAACTGCCTTGCATCGCAGTTCAACCTTTTCTAAAACATTTCTTGTCATCTATTTAACATCGGTTACCACAACCTTGACTGCCGCATCAATCTTTTTGGTTTTCTTTGTAATGGTTTCTTCGAAAGACGTAAGCGATTCCGCCAAGTGATCTTTAGTTACCGTAGACCCTTTGTCCGATGTGTACGTGGTCTGTGCTCAGATCAAAACATTCAATTTCGCATTGAGTTAGCAGAATTGTTTCATTGACACAAGGCTCGTGTCTGGTTCATCATCATCTTCGTCTTGTATGTTTATAGGGGCTGTTTCAAAATAATCTTCTTCCTCTTTTTCAGTTTCATGAGAAGAGGGAGAATCAGCCATGTCATCCATAAAAAATGAATGAAGCGGAGGTGGTACTTCGATTGTTGTGGTGAAAATAGGTGTTGTATGCTTCGGTGGAGGTGGTGATGGTGGAGTTGTGGCAGTTGGATTTCCGGATATGAGACTTGTGTCCACATTAGATGTGTGCACAGGGGTCTCAATATGACTTGTCTCCACATTAGATGTTTCAACAGTGGTCATATGTTCGGATACCACCGAGTTTTCAGTTAAAGATATAGGAGGATCAGAAGGAGGTACCGTGGAAGTTGTAGTCGTAGTTGGGGATGGAGGGATGTTGGTATCCTCCTGATGTGAGTGTTCTTCCTCTCCTTCTTCTTCTTCTTCTTCTTCTTCTTCTTCTTCTTCTTCTTCTTCTTCGGATCGAGGTGTTGGTGGTTGTGAAGAGTGAGCTGGTTTCTTCTTTGATGGCTTCACGGCTTGGGTTTTCTTCCTGGTTCTTGAGTTTTTGGCTGGGGCTTCGGATGGTTCGGCTGTGCCCTTGCGTTTTACACCCTTAGCCTTTGGAAGTTTGGATTCTATTACTCGTGTAAAAACACTAAGGGGTGCGGGTGTCGTGATTTTCTTGCGGTACTCGATCAAAGTTAGGTTATTGTCTGGAACCTTGCACAACATCG
This sequence comes from Cichorium intybus, assembly GCA_023525715.1. Taxonomy (NCBI): domain Eukaryota; kingdom Viridiplantae; phylum Streptophyta; class Magnoliopsida; order Asterales; family Asteraceae; genus Cichorium; species Cichorium intybus. The sequence goes on from CM042017.1 coordinate 54,312,496, forward strand.
CCTCAGGAATTTGGGCAATAAATTCCATCCGGTCATCCAAAGTTGAGCTTGAAGGAATCTGGAGTTGATGGAAATCATGAACAGGTAAGTCTGAAGGCACTGGTATCTTTTCACGTGCATATGCAGCTTGGACAATGAGTGCCCAAAACCGTGTGCATGCGATGTCTGTTGCTCTCTTCGCATGATTCAAATACGTAGTAAAGTCTGTCCATAGTGTCGAAGCATAATCCACTGGAACATTGTAGTAGATGCCATAGTGAAGTTGTAAGAATGTGTATGATGCGGAATCAAGGCCCGAAGTTCTGCCAGAGAGACTTTGTAGGATTACGCTGAAGAAGTAACCCCAAACTGAAGGTAATTTGTTCTTCTTAAAAGAACTCATTGTGCGTGTGATTGGAGTGTGCCGCATCTCGTTCAGCATATTCAGGATTTTAGACTGAGAAGCCATCTGAAACCTTCCAGACACCCGGAGCTGAAGGATTTTCGCGAATTGTCCCTTCTTGAGGGTGATGGTTTTCTTGGTTTCATCGACAGTTACGATTTCAAAAGACACCGACTGACCATCTGCATTTCAGACGTGCAGTATGGTGTGCCCTCTTCACCCATAACGTTGGAACTTGTGGATTTGCAGTCATGACGTGTGCAAGAGGTGAATGTCTCAGACAAACGACCAACATTGCCATTGTAGATGAATATGCTTCCGGGTCAAGGTTTGCAATGTGATTTACAGATATAGGGTTAAGATCTGGAACTGAATCAGCATCCCCAGCTGTGAATGAAATATCGTTTGTGGCCATCTTGATTGATTTTGAGTGTCGCGAGTTTGGGATCTTTGGGATTTTTAGTTGCAGGTTTAGAGAAATTTGAAACGAAAGGGATGAATAAAGGGTTTGCTCCGTTTATATACTATGTTGATGAGTGGAGAGAGAATGTGCATTTAATGCGTGTGTTTGAACGGTCGAATGGGGTTCGTCCACGTCATCCGTAAGTTGAGGGGGCATTCCCTTTTTCCCTGTTTGACAGCTGCATCATCCCCAGGTAACCATTGTGCTCGATTTCTATTGGTTCCTGCATCTCCTAATGCAAAACAGGATCAGTGAGGATCCCATGTATCTCGTTGAATCCCAACAGACATAATTCACATTTGATTAAATAATAAAGAAATGGAACTATAAAAAAATATTTTTGCATTTTTTGATTTTTTAAAATGTATAAACGAAGTCTGCTCATAATGCAGTCATGCCAACCATCCGAAGTGATAACACAAGGATCCATTTAATTTGGGAAATTATGATTTTTGGTTTAGTTCAAAGGATGAGAGCTGATTATTCAAGGAAGTCCTTGTGACACATTCATATCCGAACGAGAGTAATGTAATGTGCATTCATATGGATAGCTGAACCCAATGTAAGTATTCCACCATCGCCTTTATATAAACTTAGTTGTCTGATATAAGATTCTAAATATTACGTAGAGTAACCTTAGATGACACATCCTGATACGAAGAGTTACATATCCAAGTTTCTGATTTGAAGTAGTATGGGATTGTTAAGAAAATTTATCTCTATTCACCAGATGGAGTATTTGGACACGCTTTTGGGATGAAAAGCCTTTGAAAATTGTGCACTACTCCACCCTTGTCACTAAAGACGGGTTACTGAGATGTTCATACCCCCAATCCGGTTCTCAACTGTGTTACAAGAGATCCTGATTGTTGCATTGAAGACAGGGGGTACACCTTGAGTATATTGTATGTTGCTAATCTTATTATCGATTCTTTATTGTATCCGAAGATAGACTTGAAGTTTTGTGAAAGTGCCTTTCTTGCTTTTCTTTGCTTTTGAATTATTTTGACTCTTTTGTGCTTGAAGCATTTATTGCCTTTTATTATCTCAACTTATTCATTTTAGCACGATTTTTCGTAAATATCTTCGTAAATCCCATCAGTGAAATTTGCATTAGGTTTATTTTCTTTGTATCATGAATTGTCAGATGTGTTACTGCCACACAACACCTGGAACATATCCTGAAAAGACTAAGTCTTTCTGATTAGTTATTTGCTTATGCGAAGGAAGAACCACTGGGTGCAAGTAAGACATGAGGTTTACATGTAGTCTTGTATGAAGTATGGACATGTCAAAAGGTCTTTAACCATGATCAGATTATCCGAAGTGTTACCAATGTTGCAGTGCGAGTCCCAAATATCTGTTAGTGCAATGAGATATGCTCAACAGACTCTAAAAACCATGTTTTGTCCTTTAATTGTATTTGGATATTTTTCAATATTTGGGTTCGGATGTGAGAGACATGAACAATGCTATGGGCAGAAGTCATTATTTAAGTGTTATCAGAAGCGAACCGAAGTGTCGGATGTGAATAGTGACTTATGCTATCCGAATATTTTTAGTAAAAACTTTATCCGAACTGAACCGAAGGTTCGTTTATGAATAGTATCGCTTCTCATGATAAGAAAATAAAAAAACAGTATCATTTATGAATAGTATCGCTTATAGTATCGTTTAAGAAAATAGTATCGTTTAAGAAAATAGTATCGTTTATGAATAGTATCGCTTCTCATGATAAGAAAATAAAAAAACTTAAAAAAAAAACAAAAAAAAAACTTAAAAACCTATTCAAATTTAGGAAAATAAAAATAAAATAAAAAAAAACTTAAGATGATTGAAGGCATTTCCAGAGATTTTTGGTTGAAGGTACTTAGCTGATTATGTATTTGGAACTGCGGATGACTCAAGCATGCCCAGCCCATGGATGATTCGTGTAAAGGCTTTTTCATCAAGAGCTTTGGTGAAGATGTCAGCCAGCTGATCATTCGTATGAACGAAGTGGACCTCAATGTTCCCTTCCTCTACATGACTTTTAATAAAGTGATATCGGAGGGAAATGTGTTTGGTCTTCGAATGTTGAACTGGATTATGACAAATTCGTATGGCACTTTGAAAGTCACAGAATAAAGGTATCCTTCACATATGGATGGCATAATCTTGTAGTTGACTTTGAACCCAGATCATCTGAGAGGTGCATGCAGCAGCAGCTATGTACTCGGCTTCGGCTATGGAGATGGAAACAGATGTTTGTTTCTTCGATTGCCAGCTAATGAGCTTGCCATCTAGAAACTGACATCCCCCTGAAGTGCTTTTACGAGCAAGTGCACAACGTCCCAGATCAGCATCAGAGTAGGCTTGTAGAAAGAAGCCTGAATTAGCAGGGTACCACAAACCAAGAGAAGGAGTTCGATGAAGATAGCGAAAGATTGTATTGACTGCGGCTAGATGAGGTTCTCTTGGATTTGCCTGATATCGTGTGCAATTACAAACTGAGAACATGATATCTGGGCGACTGGCAGTTAAGTAGAGTAAAGAACCAATCATGCTCCTGTAGACCTTCTGATGATCAACCGCCGGTTTGTCAAGCGAAGGTGTGAGTCGGGTACCAGCAGCCATGGGAACATTCGCATTTGAACAGTTCTCCATTCCAAATTTCTCCAACAGACTTCATGTGTATTTTTCTTGGTTTATGAAGATGCCTTATGATGTTTGTTTAACTTGTAGTCCGAGAAAGAAGTTTATCTTCCCCATCATGCTCATTTGAAACTTACTTTTCATTAGGGTATCGAAATCTTTTGAAAGTTCAGGGTCTGTTGATCCGAAGATGATATCATCCACGTAGGTTTGAACTAACATGAGATGATTACCAACTTTCTTACGAAAGAGAGTGGGATCAACAGAACCTTGTTTGAAGTTTGAATGTTTTAAAAACCTGGTTAAAGTTTCGTACCAAGCCCTTGGTGCTTGCTTTAGCCCATAGACTGCTTTGTCAAGGATATAACAGTGATTTGGATATTTTTCATTTATCAAACCAGGTGGTTGTTTCACATACACTGTTTCCTTAAGTTCGCCATTTAAAAATGCACATTTGACATCCATTTGGTAGACATCAAAGTTTTTATGGGCAGCAAATGACAAAAAGATTCGGACGGACTCAAGTCTGGCAACAGGAGCGAAGGTTTCATCATAATCAATTCCCTCCTGTTGACAATATCCTTTGACAACTAGTCTAGCTTTGTTTCGTACAATGTTACCTTCTGTATCAAGTTTATTTCGAAAAACCCATTTAAGACCTACTATAGAGGATTTGGTTGGTTTTGGTATTAAACGACACACTTTGTTTCGTTCAAATTCAGCCAACTCACTCTGCATGGCCTCAACCCAATCCGGGTGTAGAAAAGCTTCTTTTACAGTTTTAGGTTCAACTTTTGAAATGAAAACGTTAAACATGCAGTAATCCGATCGTTTATTTAATTCATTTTGCTTAGCTTTTGTTTGAGATCTAGTAAGTACCTTTTCATCTGGATTACCAATTACCTGAGTCTTCGGATGATCTCTTGTCCATTTTTCAAGTGGAGGATATGCAGGGTCATATCCTGACAATATTTCCCCATGGACTTCCTCCGTATCAGATGGATAATCTGAAGTCGACTAATTTTCTTCAGGCGAAGTGTTAGGAATTGGTTGCTCTTCATCAATACAAGGTTGTTTGTTAGATGACTCCCCCTCAACAGAAGCTGGCATGTCAGATGACTCCTCCTCGAATTGAGGATGGGTTTGTGTTGAAGATGAGCTTGGTGGTTCTATAGAGTGAGCATCCTTTGACTTTGATGTTGTAGATGTTGAGGAGTCCTTTACAACCGAAGGATCCTTTGGGTTGAATGTATCATACTCCACCTCAACCGAAGGATCATTTTGCTTAGGTGTGTCTGACTCCCCCTCGACTGAAGGTTGCGTAGCTGTTGATGGTTTGTTTGTGCTTTGATGTTAGTGAGCTTGTTGATTTCTAGTATATTATTGTCCTTCGCATTTGCTTCAGCATCGATTGCATGATTAGGACTGTCAAATAGGTAAGAGAAATCAAGATTGAAAGAGTCCAGAGGTATGACTTCGGTTGGTTGTTCTAGAAATATAGAGGAACGAGGAAAGAGTGTGTCTGATTTCTTGATATGATGATCGTCAAACGTCAGATTGAATGTTTCCTCAATCTTCCTTGTTGTCTTATTTAATACTCGATAAGCTTTCGCAGAATGTGAGTATCCTAGGAAGACACCATCATCGGATTTGGATGCAAACATCGTAGTACCAGTTTTGAGTCTCATGATGAAACATCGACAACCGAATACATGGAAGTATTTCACATTTGGTTTCCTTTTGTTGATGACTTCGTATGGAGTGATGTTGAAGCACCTATGAATGTAAGCTCGATTCTGAGTGAAGCATGCAGTTGCAACAACTTCGGCCTAGAAGTACATTGGAAGATTTGCATAGTCAACCATGGTCCTTGCAGCTTCGCATAGTGATCTATTTCTTCGCTCAACTACACCATTTTGCTATTGAGTATAGGGGCAGAAAAATTATGAGTTATGCCCTTCTCCTTCAGATATGAGTCAATTACTTGATTTTTGAATTCGGTGTCATTGTCACTTCGGATAGCTCGTACTGGTTTCTTTAAATGAAGCTCGATTTGCTTGATGAAGGCTATGAGTTCTACAGGTGTATCTGACTTTTGTCGAAGAAAGATTACCCATGTGAATCGTGAGAAGTCATCCACAATAACTAATAGGGTTAATGACTTGAGAAGGTAATATACTTTTGTAGATGTTCACATTTAGGTAACATTATTTTTTTTGTGCATATTTAGGTAACATACTTGTTATACTTGTTCATATTTAGGTAACAATGTTTTTTTGTACACCTTTAGGTAACATGGTTGTTATACTTGTTCAAAAACGGGTAACAATGTATTTTTTGTTCACATTTAGGTAGGAATACTGTTACCCAAATGTGAACAATATTGTTACCTAAATTTGAACAAAAAAACAATGTTACCTGTTTTTGAACAAGTATAACAAGTATGTTACCTAAATGTGCACAAAAAAAATTGTTACCCGTTTTTGAACAAGTATAACAAGCATGTTACCTAAATGTGCACACAAAAAACAATGTTACCTAAATGTGAACATTTGAAAAAGTATATTACCCTCTCAAGTCATTAACCCTAACTAATATGTATTTCTTTCCTCCAAGGGATTCAACCGTTGAGGGACCACAAAGATCAATGTGTAGTAGTTCAAGAGGTTCAGTGATCTTGGAGTCTATGGTAATCGAATGAGCTTGTCGCTTTTTCTTCCCATGCTCGCAAGCAGCACACAATGTGTCATTATCAAACTTCAGTGTAGGCATACCTCGAACAAGGTCAAGAGCAACCAGCTTGCTGATATTCTTGAAGTTCAGATGAGATAGTGTGCGATGCCATAACCAGCTGAGATCCGAAGGGGCTTTTGAGAGTAGACAGATGGAAGGTGTTCAAACAATTGGCTTCCTATCCAGTGGATACATTTCACCCTTCCTTGAAGATTTTAGCAAGACTTCCTTGGTCTTTTTCTTCTTGATTACACTTCCAACTTCGTCGAATGAGACTTTTAAACCAGTCCCCACAACCAGTTAAGAGACACTTACTAAATTGTGCTTTAATCCTTCTACATAAGCAACTCAATTTACAGTGAATTTGCATTAGTGATTTTTCCATATCCTTTTATGGGACATGTTTCGTTGTTTCCAAACTTTACATCTCCTCCATCTTCTAAACTTTTGAAATCCCTTAAGTACTCTATCCTCCCCATCATGTGTCGTGAGCAGCCACTGTCGATATACCATTCCTTATCGTACTGCTCATCGATCACTACCTACAATTTAGAGAGAGAGTTCAGGTACCCAACATGTCTTGGGTCCTTGAGGGTAAGTATTCGGATCATAGATCCATGAACCGATCATATAATCTTTTTTGGTACCAGAAGTTGAAGCAATATTTGACTCGATGGAGGGTTCAATTATTTGAGTTTTAGTGACTTTTGGAACCCATTTCAAATTTTTGTTTTGTTTTTTCTCTTTAGGACACATTGTTGAAAGTGGATTTGGTTTCACAGGAACCTATTTTTGGTTTGAGAGTAAAGATTTCCGAGACGAAGTACTACATTGAGTAGATTCACATAGAAACTCTTCATGAGCCAGTTTAAAATCTTGAATTGTTAAACTTTTATCTTTAAACAAATCCATGTTCTTATCAAGCCAAGCATGAAACGTATCAACTAGGTTGCTTCCCATTGTAAAAGTTTTCTTAGTTTCTTTTTAATACTTATTGTTTGTACAAATAGGTTTGGCTGGTTCAAAAGAAATTTTCTGTGGTTTTGTTGAAGAATTTTTGACGGTAAACGATTTTTGTTGGTTTTGAAATGCTTTCTTTTTGTTTTGGGAATCACAATAGTTTTTCCTTCGTCTATTGTCATAGAATTGTTTATGCTTTTCAACAGAGGTTTGAGTCTTAACTTGATTTCGATTAGTAGTGAATTTTCTAGTGTTTAAAGAATTTTGATTGTTTGAAAAGTGCCGATTGTTTGGAAGATTTCGATTGTTAGAGAAACTTCGTTTGTGTGAAAAGTGTTTATTATCACGACGTCCGAAGGTGTTTTTCATCTGATGCATTTCTTGTTTTCGTTTATTGATTTTAAATTCCATTTCAGCATTTAAAGTGTTTTTGAGCATTTTATCGGATGAGAAAAAACCTTCGGCTGTGACATTCACATTGTCTTCTTGCATAAGCAAAAGAAGTTCGCAATTCTCTTCAAGTTTCACACCCTTTTTAATAAAAACTGTATTTTTAAAGTTGGCAACCTTTGGATACGTACATGCAAGTTCGACAAGTCTTTTGGATTTATTTTCCAGGTATTTTGAGTAGTTATCCGAAGTATTGAGAATTTGAAAAGATTTAGATTTGTCATCCAAAGAGTCCAGTGTAACCTTAGAAGAATTCTCTTGATAAGTATTGGTACTTTCTTTAGTCGTAGAGAATTTGGATTTTGAAGAACAGACTGATGAAGTTTTTTGTTTAGTTAAGTCACTACAGTTTATTTCTTCAATATCAGAATCAGAATCAGAGTCATTTTCAGAAGCATCAACAGTAACATTCTTAGAATCACTTGTAGTTGCTAGAGGAATTGTGGGTAGAGACTCGTCCATTACTTTTAATAGATCATTTGGACTTAAAATTTTTTCAAGTGGAACAATACCATGAGAATAAGTTGGGTTTGGAGTTTCAATTGATGAAACAATAGATTCACATTCGTATGAAATAGAATCAACTTCCTGTAATTTAAACTCAATAAAGGGTAGTAATTTTTTGTGACGATCTAAAGAAATATTAGATGAATGATAAATACGAGTAATATACGCATATAATCTTTTAGCAGTTTCACAAAAAACTTTTCTTTGTTTTAATAACAATTCATTGTTTTGAATGTACTGTTCCCTACTTTCTTCTAAAATATCTATTCTTAGTTGACTTTTCTCTAGTGCCCCACGCATTCCTTCTAGCTTGGCCTTGAGCGAAGTTACTTCGTCCTTTGCTTGACACGCATCACTATTTGCTGAAACAAGTAGTTGATTCATATCCAGACAGGCAGAAGTAATTTCGTTAAGGTCATTAATAAAAAGTTCTTCAGGAACGTTAAAGTTTTGAAGTAAGAGTGATACCTGTTCCGGAATGGTAAGGCGAGCATTGGACGAAGAGTTTGTTCCTTGTGCCATCAGACATGCACCAATAATCTTGCTTTCTTCCTCTTCATTCGAACTTTCTCCTTCGGACCAAATACCGTGGCCGGTATGTGCAGCAAACATTGCCCTATGTGTGGGTTTGCGAATTTCTTCGTCATCCGAACCAGATGACCAGATCTGGTAAGTTCCATCACCACTATTGGGAGTAACGAGTGACAGGTTTTGAGTCTTCGCACGAACCTCTTCCAGTTTCTTCGTATAGTATGCTTCATCTTTGACTCGTTCCTTTTTCTCATTTGCTTTCTTCAGCGTGCAGTCTTTGGCTAGATGATTCTTCCCAAAGCAATAGTTATAGTCGTAACCAGAATCGCCTAACAACTTCTTTTCAGGTTGAGGAGTTGCATCAAACATTGGTTTGGAGTATTCAGCAGGCTTTGTAGGCTGTTTTCCATTGTTGAAATTTCTATTGAAATTGCGTTTGTTTTGTGGTCGTTTCTGAAAATTTCTGCTGTTGTTTGAGTATAGTGTCTTCGTATCACTTTCTTCATCCTCATCACCCTCATCATCTGCATCAGTGACATCATCGGATTCAGTTTTTGAAACAAAAGCAAGAGTTCCAGCACTGGGTGTATCACCAGTTTTATCAAGAACATCATACTCGTATGATTTGACTAAATTATAGAGTTCTTCGGGTGAGTATACTCGTATGATTTGAGTAAATTATAGAGTTCTTCGAGTGAGTAAGAGTTGATTTTCTCATGAGCTCTCACCATCATGGTGATCTGCTTCCATTCCCTTCGGAGACATTGCATGAACCGAAAGTTTGTTTCATGAGAATTATTTGATACTCCATACTTCTCTAATTCGTAAACCACAGCAGTGAACCTTTCGAACGTCTGATCAATCTTCTCATTGTCCAGTTGTTTGAAGTTGCTGAAATCAGCCAGAACGTTGTTGACAATGCTCTTCTTCATGACATCGCTACCTTCGTATCGCATCTTCAATCTGTCCCAAATCTCTTTTGCTGACTTTGACCTTCGGATCAGGTTGAAGGCAACACGAGGCAGACCACTTTTCAATTCTCGCATGCATCTTTTGTCATTCTCAATCTTCTTCTTGTTCGCAGCAATCACAGCTTCAGGATCAACGGGAGGAGTTGTAGTTTCACCAGATTTAGCAGCAAATCTGGTCTGAACATTAGCAGTAAACGGTCCTTCCTTCAGTGATCTCAGAAGATCTTCATCGATACCTGATAAGTGATCCTCCGTACGATCAGCCCATTGATCGTAATGTTCAGGAATCAGCATGGGTGCCTTGTTGCTGGAACCAAGTAAGGCTGCGTAGTTCATCATAGCGATGTTCACATTGTAGGCCATGAAAGACTAGATCGTTGCTGGAAAATTATCAAGATTAAAACTCTGAAACACAGAAGAATGGATTCAAGAATGATTTGAACCCACGAATCAAAGAAGGTATATTAATCTTAATATCAGATCAGCAAACAACCTGCTTTGATACCACTTGTAAGATCAAATTAAGAAAAAAGGCAAACAACGAGAGCACAAGTATTTGAGTATTCAATCAGTCGAATGATTTGTATTCAATGTAAAAAGGATAGTGCCCCAAGTGTTTTAATGACGAGCAACTATAATGATCGTTACAAAGAATAAATCGACTGTTCTAAAAGTACGTACTAAACATCTAGGGCTGATGGTTTTTATATACTAAGATCTAATTCGATAAATACTTAATCCAATTAGTTACAGATAAGCATAAAAACCCTAGACATTATCTATAACAAAAGATAAGTACGAAATGTAACAGTCTTCAGGTAAACACGTAGACTTCGTATCAATATACGCTTCGTATCAACCTTCTCTTTGCATACACCAAAACGTCGGACATGAACATATGTACTTCGGATATCAAAATATCATCACAATCAGAATCCTAACAGTTTATACACATAATTATAATAAGTGTTAATATACCTATATTCATATATGAATACACTTATAAATGTGTATATGAATAAAAAGTGTTCATACACTTGTATTCATGTATGAATACAAGTGTTCATATGCTTGTTTTCGCTTATATGAATACAAGTGTTCATACAGATAATCATAAGTGTTCATAGACTTGTATTTATATATGAATAAACTTGTATTCAAATGTGTTTGAACACATTTGAATAAGTCTTCATAGACTTGTATTCATATATGAATATAATTGTAAATGTGTATATGAATAAAAAGTGTTGATAGTTCATATGCTTGTTTTCGTTTATGAATATAAAAATGTATATTTGTGTTCATAAACTTGTATTCACATGTGTTCATACACATAATCATAAGTGTTCATAAACTTGTATTCATATATGAATAGACATGTATACATGTTATGTATACTCGTGTAAGAGTAGTACATCTCTATATTTATATATTAAGTTAATAAACCAGGTATAAGGTAAAATTGATATTCATTTATGAATATCATAACCAACACTTTAATATTATCTACATCTGTTCTTAAGATACATAACCAACACTTTTTAAAACTTTCATCATCAACATTCCATCTACAAAACACATTTCATCTACAAACACATTTCATCTACAAATTGTCTAGTCAAGACTTCACATACAAAACAAAAGATTTCCACATTCGTCCACAAACACCACCATTCTTTCCCAACTAAACACACCATCTTCAAACACTTTTCATCCTCTCTTCAACAATCTGCATTGCATATAATTCATGTTTAGCACGAACCTTTGGATCAACTTTCTGATAATCATACGCCTCTTTCAACACATGTTCACGCAATTCATTAATCTTTGATGTCAAAATTCTTGCAACATACCTACTTCTCAACTTTTCCAACATATTATCCTGAGGAAGACCTTCCTTTGGGAATCCTGATATCTACTTTGAAATTGGGTGTCCTAAATATGTCTCCATATGTCTTAAAGCAAAGATACCACAATCAAATTTAATGTCAACAGTCCTCCACGCCATATCCGTTCTCTTTGCTATAACCTTTTCATTTGAAATGATGTTTGCCTTTGGATGCTTTATCTCTTTCAAATACATAAAAAACATCATTTTCTACAAAAATCATATATGAAATAGAATTAAACATGTAAGAAAATAATCGTAAAAAATTACTTTTTGGAACTTGATACTTACAAGATGTGTAAGTAATTTTCCATATCTATGTTCAAAATCCTCTCCTAAAGCACTGCTGTCAATCACTTCAATACATGGTTTCTTCAGGTTAAAAACAACAAGATAAATGTGAGAACTCCTCACAGCAGGAAAAAAGCTTGATTTTCATAAAAAAATGTAAGCCTTATATTAATAGAATAAATATATAAATCAATAAATGAACAAACGATGTCAATATGTTTTGAACAACATTTTCTGATTATCATTTTTCACACTAACAGCAAAGTTAGACTTGAAAACAATGTACTTATCTTCATCTTTTATCTCTGTTAAGTCAAGGTAGTATGTCTGTTTTTACATTAAAAAAATTCATCAATAAATCAAAACATTAGTTGTATTCAGTTATAATTATACACCAATCATAAGTGAATACTGCTATACTTATATTCTGTATTGTATATTATAAATCAACTGTGAATAATTTAAAAATCATTATCATATTCACTTGTGATTATATTATACATTGTCTAGTTGACACAATAACTTCAAATTCACTTGTGATCATACAATAATAATAAGTGAAAAATGTTACAGTCATATTCACAAACCAATAAATATAAACTTACAGTCATATCAACATTCAAGAACAACCGATAAGGAGAGTTATTGACATCTCTTTGAATTTCTTGATGGTTCAATAAATCGCTCAATGTGTCGATAACATTTGAAAATATGTATGTTCTTGGAAATAAACTTTCCATTGTTCCTCTAAAAGTAGTTAGACCATACTTGCTACTCACAAAAACATCCCTGTATACATTTATTCGCGTGTTATTTAAATAAAAATAACTTTTTCTATAAATTAAATAATTATATTTCAATGTGTTAATAAAAATAACTACTTACCACAATTCTCCACGAAAGTTGAACAACCATTCAGACACATCAATCTCCTCTGCTGTCAATTTAGTTTTCACATTAAGAACCCTGTTCTTGAATGGTGATTGTAATGGTAAAGCTCGTTTCTTCTCTCTTGTATCCCTAGTATTTCCATCTAATGTTACTTCCGATGCAACTACAATAGCCATTGGATTTCTATCCACTTGAGGTACAACTCACAACAGAGTTGGATCAAGAATATCCTCTATTGATTCTTGACTTAATCCAATTCCAAGACTAAAACAAGGCAATTTTGATTTTTCAACTTTTTCATCATCTATGTTTTCTTCTTTTTCTTCTGGTATATTTGAACTAAGGAATACAACACTTTCGTAAAACTCATTCACAACTGGATTATCCCAACAATCCTTTTCTTCACCACTCAATTCTTGAATACGTAACAAAAATTCATAACATAAACATATATGATTATTCATATATGAATATTAGTATTACATAAAATTAATTCAATTCATTATAAATATTTTACAATATAAAAATATATATTCACAAACACTATTCATATATGAACATTAATTACCTCCATCCTTTACATCCTTTGTAACTTCCAACTCCAACATACCTAGAAAAAAGAACATAAAATATAAATCATATATGAATACTGAAAATATAAAACCCCTAATTCAAACGCAAATGCTTACCCTACACAACTAGCTTCTCTTTCTCTCCAATAACATTTACACTTTCCTCTTCCACTCTTTTACCTTCAATGAATATTTCACCACCTAATATACAAATCACATATGAATATTCTATTCAAAAATTCAATAACATAAAACATATATACCATCAACTACATCCCTATTTGCAATCTCCTCCTCATTGTATCAAAATTTTCCTTCTCTACATCATCATTTTCAACTCTTTCTTCATTTCCAACACCTTTGCACACATTTCCAATACCTACAAATGTTAAATTCATAAGTAAACATTTCTTTTGAAAATAAAAATTCAAACTTCTACTATACATAAAAACATAACATTACCTTTAACAACTTCTTTATCTTTACCAACAACTTCCTCTTTCTCAACAGTATCATTTGTTTTTTTTGTTTCTGTAATATACTCTTTATATCAGAAATCATAAGTAAATGATAAATATTTTTTTTCATAATCATATATGAATATTACTTTAAAAAAACCAATTATTTACCTTAAGCCAATCTGTCAAAAATGTTAGTAACCACATGATCTACCCAGAACTGAGTCAATGGTAAATGATCCTGACTATCAACTCCACTAAAACCAACAACAGCATGCCTAACAATTCATTTAATTGAACTGGTTCATCTTCAGTTACTCCTTCCACATTTCCTTCAATGTTTTCAGCATCATCTCCTCTAACCTTATCATCTTTATTAGCATCTTCTTCCTCATTAACATTTTTATCAACACCATCTCCTACCACCTTACCACCATCCTCTTCCTCATTAACATCTTGTAAAGACTAATTTAAGAATGAAAGCAAACAACGAGAACACCAAGTATGAATATTCAATGTGCCGAATGATTTATTCACAGTAAAAAGATAGTGCTCCTAATCTTAAAGATGAGCAACTATTAAGAACGTTACAGTGAATACGGCAAGCAAAAGTACATCTAAACATCTAGGGTTGAAGGTGTTTAAATACTAAGATCTAATAGGATAAACACATAATCCTATTAGTTACAGATAAGCATAAACCCTAGACATTATCTCTAAACAAAAGATAAATACAAAATAAAGTATCTTATGATAAGCACGTCAAATTCGTATCAAACCACTAGCTTCAGATCAACCTTTAACTTCGGACAGGAACATGTATACTTCGGATATCAAATATCAACACAATCAGAATCCTAACATTCCCCCCTTTGTGGTGAAGATGCCAGGTATCCGAAGTCTATAACATATTAAAAGCTTTGATCAGTTCCCTCCGAACTTCTAACCACCATTTCAAATGTGTGCACAACTCCAACTTCGCATCATCAAAATTCTTATTGTTGACTGTCACTCTTGCAATCATTCCTTCCAGAATAGTTGATGGAAACTTCTCCTTTTCATCCATGTCAAAAAACAACTTCTTTAGAGATCCTTTCTTTGTGAGTTTTCATTTGTAAACAACTTCCCATCTGTTGGGTATATTTGTGATGAAGTGCTGACGTATCCGAAGCCCCCTCTAAAAGACCTTTTGAAGAAAAACTCCGAAGTAATAAAGCAATAGAAGACCCCGAAGTCTGAAGACTCCGAAGGGTATCACCTGGAGGATCTGAAGACTTCCAGCTGTCAAACCAAGGTGCACGTGTGGTTGCAAACTACGTGTTGCATGACCCTGTCTTTCTATTGGATAGTACATCTGATAGAATATTTTCTGATAAAGTAATTATACTATGCGTATCACTGATTGAGTATAAATACCAGTGATACCATACCGTGTTAGAATGCGAGATAGTGAGATTATAACAGCAATAGTAAAAACTCCATTGTAAAACCCAAGTTATTAATCAAGCATTCGGCACATGTTATCCATTTTACCTTGTTCATCTATTTGTGTTACAATACTTGTGCATGATTGTTAAACCCTTATATTTTTGTTAGAATCATAGTCATAATTTAACTCAAAATCGATTTCTATATTCAACAAGTGGTATCAGAGCGAGTCAGATCAAAAACCTATTCATAGAGCTTCATTTGATTGTTACAGTTCTAGATCTGAATCGTTTCTCAGATCTAGTATTCCGCAACTGTTACAAATCTCTATAACACACTTTTACTGAAAAGATCCTATTGAAATCCATTCAAAATGACTGATTCTACTACTACCTATGCCAACATGCTCAATTACGCCAATCTGATTGGTTCATCAACAAAAGCTCCTATGCTCATTCTAACCTATTACGATTACTGGGCAGATCGTATGAAGGACTACTTGGAAGGGCTTGATGAAGCAAAAGACATCTGGAGATCAGTAAAGGATGGGCCTCACACCGACATAGAAGGAAGGTTTATTAACATTGATGATGATGAAGGCGGTGGAGTTCTGAATGCCGCAGACCTAAGGAAAGTGAGGAATGACGAAAGAGCCATGCGTGAACTGAGAAGTGGACTTGGTCCTGATGTTCGTCATCATATTTCTGGTGCAAAATCCGCTAAGGAAATATGGGATCGTTTAGCTTTCCGCTTCGCTAGTGACAATACATTACAATCAAGTGTCCTTCAGGAGGTATTAGTTGACTTTGGCAACTTTAAGCAGCAAGAAAACGAGAGTCTGGAACAAGTTTACGAGCGCTATAGCAAAATGGTGTATGACCTGGAGAAATATGGTGAAACCCGAAGCCAACAGGAGATTAACATAAAATTCCTCTACAGCTTAAGGCCTGAATGGAGACCTATCATGCTGATGGTCAAATCGTATGAAAACATCAATACCTACTCATTAGCCAGTCTCTACAATCTGGTCAAAGCTCATGAGCCAGATATTTGTGGAAGGTGAAGTAAGAAAATTGCGGGTGCTAGTTCATTGGCCCTTATGTCAAAAACTGAAGAGGAAGAAGAAAATGATGAACCAGATGGTTACATGGAAGGTGAAAACGGTGAGACAATTGCACTTTATGCAACAAACAAACGAAGATTCAAGAAACCTTTTGTCAACAAATTGAATCCAACAAAAACTTACAAAAACTTTTCCTATACACCGAAGCCTAAACCTGAGATTTTCACACCAAAGGAAGATGGAGCCAAATCATCCACTCCGAAGCCCGCCAAACCCAAGACTTCAGAGTTTGCCAAAGATAGATCAGAAGGGAAGAAAGTTGCTGATGATTCAAACTTTGATTGTCACTACTGTCATGGAAAGAACCATTTCGCTAAGAACTGTATGTTGAAAAAGTGCAATGGGAAGCAACCAAAGGTGAAGGATGAGGCTTATTATGCCAGGAAAATGGAAGAGGTGAGAGAGAAGACTAAGGACTTAGCCTTAATGGCTTGTGATGTTTACATGGGAACATATCAAGTCTGGTCTTCGGACTCGGAGGATGAGGAAGTGAGAAAGCCATCTCATAGTGCTTTCCTAGCCTATGATTTTGATAAGAGCTTTCTAGATAACACTTCGGAAAAAGTTATTGGTGAAGAAATTTTGGATGACAAGGTGGTTGTTGAGGGTCTTGGATGGGAAGGTTTTGGTGATCTTGGTCAGGATGATTTCGGAATGAAGAAGGTGATTGAAGAAGAAGCGCTGAAGGTGGTATATGATGACTCTTTGGATGATGATGAAGAGCTCTGCTTCATGGCAAAGGACACTCGTCTAACCATCCCGGAACAGGTATCAAAACTTCTCTTATCCTTTAAAATTTCAGAATCCAAATTTGCACCTATGATAAATGAAATAACGTGTGATTCTTCTGTGATGCATAAACTGCTTGTCGATGCTAAAAATAGGGAGAATTTGAATGAGCAGGAGATTCTCAACTTGAGGGGGATAGTGGAAAGTACGAGGCTAGCCCTAGAGAAGACCAATTTTAGAATCTCTCTGTTAGAAGAAACTAGATAAAAACTTTTAAATAACAATGATGTACTTTTGAGACAACCTAACATATTTTGTGAAACTGCTAGACGACTGTATGCTCACATTACCCGTATTTATCATTCTGCTGATGTTTGCAATGTGCAAGATAGAAAACTTTTGCCCTTCATTGAATTCAAGCTTAAGAATGTTGATAGTGTTACTTATGAATGTGAATCTATAGTCTCAGGGTCCGAAGTGACCAACCCTTTGTACAAACATGCTTTAATCTCTGTTGAAAAACACTTAACTGCCGAAAACTTGTTAAAACTACTGCCTCAAGATATTCCAATCTTGAAACAGCACGTGCCTCAAATTGAAAACAAATCTGAAGTTGTGGTAGAAACTGTGTCTGAAAATGATTCTGAATCTGATTCGGATATGGAGGAAGTTGACTGTTCAACCTTGTCCTTGCATAAATCATCCTCCATATCCGCATTACCATCCGAAGACATCTCACAATTTTCTTCGGAGGATAAAGGCAAGACCAAAATTGATTGTGAAAAAGAAAATTAGGACAACTTGGAAATTGTTAAAACTAAGACTCAAATTTCTGATGAATGTGAATCTTATGAAGATTATCTCAAAAACTCTTCCAAAAGACTAGTCCATGTTGCTTGTGTTTATCCCAAGGTTTGTTATTTCAAAAACTCTATCTTTGTGAAACCTGGTGGTATGCTTTTGATTGATAATGATTTACAAAAGATGGTTGATAAGGATAACTCCACAGTCATTGAGGAAGGATTCTTCTCATCATCTAAAATGTTTGAAAACCAAGTAAATGAAAACATGGAAGTAAAAATCAACATAAGAAAACAGGATTTGTATGGTCACAACATTTACAACCGTTTATGTTATGAAAAGGAGAGAATACCAAAGAATTTGACAAATCTTTTGAATACTAAAAACGACAATCATGTTCATACTAACCGAAACTACAAACAAATTCAAGTTATGGAAATATCCATAACTCCGAAGATGGAAGTTTTTCAGTTAATGGAATCAAAAGAATGTGTACCACATGCTAAATCTGTTGTAAATGAGGCTTCAAAAATTAAATCTGAGATCTCTTATCCCTCAATGCAATTCCCAAATTTTAAGGATAAGAACCAAACACAAAACACTCCGAAGCCTATGGTACACAACATCAAAATTTTGCAAAAACTTCAATTTCAAAATCAGACATCAACTTCCAAAACAAACACTACTGTTGTAATTTCAAAACCGACAGTGAAGAATTTAAAATCAAAACAAACCCAAAATCTTGTCAAAAGGAAAACACCCTTCGAAGTTTCAATACCAACAAATGCAGTCGCTTCAACTTCTGGAACAAAACCCACCGATTCAAAAGTATCAAAAGTCAAAAATCAATTTTCCAAACCAATATTTGTCCCAACAAAACCAAATTTTCCAAATCCCAAAATTCAAAATTCAACTAAGAAAACTTTTTCAAAAGGTTACAACTTGATAGACACATTTCATCAATGGCTGGACAAAAACTTGGATCTGTTTAAAGATAAAAATCTTTCACTAAACGATTTCAAGTTGGCATATGAAGAGTACCTTTGTGCTTCCACGTCATGTAGTTCAATGTCAAAGAAATCAACAATTGAAATTACGAAACAAAATTGGAAAAGGAATGATTTGAAAGAAAATCTTACCGCTAAAACCAACTCTTCAAAATCATCATCTTCTAAGGTAACAACAAAAGCCTCAATGCCAAAATTAACCAAACAAATATGGGTTTCGAAGTCTTACACTTTGTCAGTCACTTCGGACTCATCTGTTTTGACAAAAAGCCTTTCAGAATCTTGTTCAAACTCTTTGGAATCATGTTCATCACATGAGGCTTCGGAGAATTTAATAAATTTAAATGCAAATGAAATAACCGAAGAGGCTGTAGAAAAGTGGATTCAAGAATCCTTCGCTTTCCCAGAGGACCCAAGATTGATTGGGTACCAACTCCTTCTTGATTAATTGCAGATAACGTCTACTGAGCGGTACGATGCTAAATGGTATATGGATAGTGGCTGCTCAAGACACATGACAGGAAAAAGGGAATATCTAAGGGACTACAAAACGCTGGATGATGCGGGAAATGTTCGGTTTGGCCACAATGAGACATGTCCAATTCGAGGTTATGGAAAAATCACAAATGGTCAATTTACGATCAACAGGGTGGCATTTGTGGAAGGTTTAAAGGAAAATCTGGTTAGCATTTCTCAGTTAGTTGTGGGAACTGGAAATGAAGTCACATTCAATCATCATGAAAGTATAATTGCAAAAATGGATACAAAAGAAGTTTTGTTAAAATCTGAAAGGAAGGGATCAATGTTTCCTTTGAATTTGAAGCCAATGATAGGTGGGCAATCTCTTTGTCTTATTTCCAAAGCCAACTTTGTTGTCAGCTGGTTGTGGCACCGAAGACTTGCTCATTTGAACTTCAAAAATTTAAACAAACTTGTGGCTATGGATTTGGTTCGTGGTATGCCTACTTTAAAATTCGATAATGATTCACTTTGCTCTGCGTGTGAACATGGGAAGCAGACAAAGCAAAGGCATCCAACTGTGATTAATCCAAAAATCACTGAACCCCCTCTCATTTCTCTACATGGATCTTTGTGGACCATCCGCAGTGGAGTCCATAGGAAAGAAAAAGTATATTTTAGTGATTGTTGATGATTATTCAAGGTTTACATGGGTCTTATTCTTAAGAAACAAGTCAGACGCTGCTGAAGAAATCATCAATTTCATCAGGAAGATGGAGGTAATGCTCAACATGAAAGTCCGAACTGTACACAGTGACAACGGTTCGGAGTTCAAGAATCAAACTCTTGATGGATTCTTGAAAACAAAGGGGATTAATCACAATTTCTCAGCACCCTATACTCCTCAACAAAATGGTGTTGTAGAAAGACGAAATTGCTCCTTGTGTGAAGCAGCTAGAACAATGCTTAATTTTGCAAATCTACCCATGTACTTGACAACGCCTAGTGATATCAAGTATTTTAGGCGTTGTTGAGCCCTGTTCTTGATGAAATTATATCAGATATGTCTGGGTATTCTCACTTTTCGTGCCATGAGTTGGTTGGAAGAAGAGAATGGAAACAAGGACTAAAAGCATGCAAAAGGAAGAAGTTTGGAAAAGAATGAAAAATCAAGAAAACACGTACGCGCGCCACGGATCTATGAAATGCGCGACGCGGGCTTAAGGCGGTGTAACACATTCAAATGACGAAAAAACGGGATCTGATAAGTACGCGCGCCGCGGATTCTTCATCTGTGCGGCGCGGCTGCGGGAAATTTGCAAATATAAATAGAGGCAAATCCAACCGAAAACCCTAGCAAAGACCGGGTGTAAAATCGACCTTGAAGCTCTTTGACACCAAGATTTCGTTCCAGCAACTTCTTAATTGGTATTTTCATGTTTTGGATTTTATTTTCATTTGGTTAGATATTTGTAAGCTTTGGTTTGTATCTTTGGGAGTGACAACCATTGATACCAAGCTTTAGGTTTCTGTTTTAGCATCATTGGGTATTGTTTGGATGTTTGGAATCTGAACTTGGTTAATGAAAGCATTCGGTTACAATTAAACTTGGTTTTTCGGTGTTTTGGATGTTTGTGTTTGGTTTTGGTTATTGGTTTGTGTTTGAATGTTATTTTGACCTTGTTTGGGACTAGTTCCTTTGCTGAAATCAGTAGCCAATTAGGTTAGCTTAGGTGTTGAACTTTGGCCAGTACTTGTTCAGTTGGACTATAGCTATTGGTTTAGGTTATACCTTGTGATTGTTTGGATGTTTTGGATGTCTTTGTTTGCTTCTGATTCAGAGATGCACTTCTGATTTCAGAAAGTGACTAGGTTAGTTTGAGTTGAGTTTAGCTTATGCTTGGCTTGACTTTGTTTAGTTGTTGCTTTTGGATAGTTGAGCACTTAGAAACTAGGTCCTCCGACTGTAGCGTGACACTACTAGTTGGTAATCTGTCATTTAGTCTAACCACGAAGCTCTTGCGGATCGAACCTGACTACCACTGTACTAGTGTGTGTGTGTTAGGTTTTCTTTATTTTTGACCGCACGACGACCTAGGCGTGTCAAATTTTGGCGCCGTTGCCGGGGAGCTGTGCACTTAGATTAGGTGATTTGTAGGACTTAGTTTCTGATTTTTGATGTTTGATTTTAGTTGCCGATTTTTGGTATGTGTGCATCCTTATAATGGGTGATTACATGTACCCGGATCAGTATTCTGAAGATTATGAAAATCCGGCCGACACCTATTACGAGGATGATCGCTACAATAGATCACCCGATGACAATGGATGGCGGACCGAGGAGTCATCTCAACCTGAAATTTCTGCAACTTGGGCCCAACTTTGGGTACTCTGGTATAACACCCACCAAGAGCAGAAGGATCAAGCTGATGCTCTTGAAAGATTGCAAGCTTCTTTAGATAGGTTAGAGGAAAGTTGGAATTGTTCACCACCTTTGCCAGAACCGGAGGCGAGTGATTTTATTACCAATGATATGATGTGTGAACTTGCATCACCTGAATATGTGATGGAAGGGCATACATCTTAGGAGAGTCAAGAGACCACTGAGAGGGTCGAAAATGTTGTTGAGGAAGAGGTTGTAGGTGACAATGCTACGTCTGACTCAACAGTTTTTGATGTTTTTGAAAATGTTGATAATATTGATCTGGTGATGTGTGAATCTGTCCCATCACCAGATAATTTGGTTGATGAGGATGTTGAGGAGGAGGCTGTAAGTGACAGTACAGACCCCAGCCCAACAATTCCTGAAATTTTTGAAAATTTTGAGAAAATTGAAAGTAAGGATCTGATGATGGGTGACTTTGTACCACCATCAGATCAAATAAGTCACTCACTCTTGGTTCCGATCCACCTGTTGGACGATGACCAAGAAGTTGATGCTGACTAATTAATATTTGAAAATAATAAACATGATTTTATCACCACTCATGATCCATTCATGAATGGAAAATTAGATGTGATCAATACCATCGATGAGGACATATGGAAGCATCCTGATATGTTGCCTTCCGATTCCATTCGATTGGAAAATTTTTATTGGTACTGCAAACCAAAATTGCAACCTGAAGATAGCATGCGAGACACTAGCAAACGAGGTATGAAACAACTACTGGAAGCGGCACTGGGCGTGCTTCATGTCAAGCCAGTGATTTTGAAGATATATAGAAGGAAGGACCGAGCTTGGAGGTTCAAAGCTACCTCCAAGCATTCACGGGAGTTAATCAGAAAGCAGCAACTGGACAGCAACAGGGGAACCAACAAGCCATTCGACCCAGGGAAGTGGAAGGAGTATGTGGACAATAAAAGGACGGTGGAAGTAGAACTGCAGCAGAAACAAAAGGCGTACGATCCACCGTAGCTGCAAAAGGAGGTCCACGTCTGGCTGAAGACGTTAAACTTAGCGTTTGTTGGGAGGCAACCCATCATGTCATAGGCTAGGTTTTATATTTCTTAGAATTTAATTAGGAAAACACGTCGATCTTTTGCAGGTATTAGTGGTCTAAAACAAGTGTAGGGTCGTGTGAGAAGTTTTTTTCTGTTTTATTTTTTTATTTTTGAAGACCGCACCGTGGGTTTTTGAATTACGCGACGCGGGGTCGTAAACCAACCCTATGCGCAGGGGTTGATTTGGTGACACGCGCGACGCGCAAAGAGTAAATGCCCGACGCGGGAAATGATCAGTCGGTTTTCTCCTATATTAAGGTAAGCCGCAGCTCAACCAACCCTCACACGACTCGGAGCTCTGGTCGACAAATTTCTCTTGTATTTTTTCTTGCTCATTTTGTTTCTACTACCAAGGTACGCTATTCTAACTATCTATTAGTTGTTAAAACTAGCAATTAGGTAGTTAATTTTAGTGATTTGTCTAGAAAAGTTCAAAACTTAGAATCGCCAATGCTAACTCATAGGGTGTTTGTTTTGTCAAATAGAGACCCTAGATGAGTTAGTCGGCACTTAGGCTACCTTGTGGTATGATTGGATCGAGTTTTAGCAGGTTAAATTATGACGCAGATCTATGAAACGCGCGACGCGGGCTTAATGCGGTGTAACACATTCAAATGATGAAAAAACGTGATCTGATAAGTACGCGCGCCGTTGATTCTTCATCTGCACAGCGCGGCTGCGGGAAATTTGCAAATATAAATAGAGGCAATTCCAGCCGAAAACCCTAGCAAAGACCGGGTGTAAAATCTGTTGAAAATACGATAACTGATCTCCACGAATAAGGTTTTTAAGCCGATTACTGTGTGACAGATATGTATTTTATCTATAATATGCGGAATAAATAAGAGTTGCGGAATAAAGTTAAGTTGCTGAAAGCTATAAATAAATAGATAGAAAGCGGTAAATAAAGTAAAAGTTAGAAGTTAAAGGTTAGATGTAATAAACGTCATTATCAACGATAACGTGTTTTTACAATAAATAAAAAGGTTAGAAGTTAGAAGTTAGAAGTTATAAATTAGATGTTAGATGTAATAAACGCCATTATCAACGATAACGTGTTTTTACAATAAATAAAAAAAAAGTTAGAAGTTAGAAGTTAGATGTCTCGGTTAAATACAGTCCACATATGTTTTGGTTGTCACGGTTCAATTTGGATGTATTGGATATTTGGTACAGTTGATTTATAACAGTTTAAATAAATCAATAACGACACAAATAAATTATTGGAATTATAATTTCAAAAGAACTTATCGATGACGGAAGATAGCGTTTTTCTTGATGTGTCGATTTCTTGTTCTTCGCGGTAGGATGAGGTTTTGGTGATTTTTGGTGTCGGGTAGAGGTTGTTTAGAGGTTTGAAGTTTGGTGTCGGGTAGAGGTTATTTAGCGGTTTGAAGTTTGGTGTCGGGTGGAGGTTTTGTTTCTTGCGGTTTTGCGGTTTGATCCTCGTTGCCAAATGTAGAAATTTCAGAGTTTTGAGCTGTTTGGTCGTGGGTATGCTTGAGGTTTATGAGTATATGTTGTGTAGTGTATTGAAAATCAACAAGAGGAAGCTTGAATTTATAGTCTGTTCCAGAAGAGATCGGGTCGCGATCCTCTATAGGATCGGGTCGCGATCTTGAGTGGTGCTCGCTTTTGCGTTGGCCACTACCCGACTTGGTGGAATGTGGTAGGTGGGTCGGGTCGCGATGAGGAAGATGATCGGGTCGCGATCCGTCGGGTCGCGATTGGTAAAGAGATCGGGTCGCGATCTCGTCGGGTTGCCATCGGCTCGCGATCTTTTGGTCAGCACTATGTCACGCGTTTGTCATCAGATCGGGTCACGATCCGGGTTGAGATCGGGTCGCTATCTGAGCTGTTTCTGCCTTTTCTTCTTTTGTTTTGTTTTTCTTCACGTTGCGACACATGTGCTGTCGGGTCGCGATTGCTGTAGCTGGGTGACATTTTTGCTCTGTGGTACATAGCGTCTTTTTCTTAGGTTTGGTTGATCTCGGTTTGGTTGATCTTGAATTTACGCAACCTGAAATACACTGATAATATTTGTTAAAAAACATTTCGACTTATTTCAGTGATGGTCACATAAAAACATAAAAAACATTATTCAACAATTTCCCCCTATGTGATCATTAATGAAATGAGGAGAAAAATGTTTGATTGAAATTCTTGAAATTTGGATAAGACATTTATAAAACCATATCACTTGTTTTGAAAGAGTGTGACTAGATTTTACTTATGTTTTGAAAAATGTTTGTCAAGAATATTTGTTTCTGAATCAAAGTCTCAAGTTCGATTATCAAAAGGTTTTTGTATATGTATTTTCATAATATTCCTTAAGATTTTATAGCATTTATAAAGACGACAAGTGATCTTAATAGGTCGATTCAGATGAACGCTCATAGGTATAGCTCACATTTGACTGAGGTGTTTGTTTGTTCTGGGTGCAGAACTGGTGTATAATCACTAAAGATGAGTGATATCTCTCAGTTTGAAGGTGTTGACTTATGCTTAATGTGGATTTATACCTATATACTTTAGTCACTTGGTCTTCATATTAGATAATCAATCACATAAGACTGGTTTTGGCATTACTCAGAGGGTTTCTTCATTCATGCCATTGATTTTCACTCTCTCTCAGTCGGTAAATACATGTAGAGGGGTTTAGAAATATTCATAGTGCATTTTGCAACTAAGAATATTCAATTATGAAGGCTACAGTATCCCGGTAAATCTTTGGTTTTGACAGCTATATTTGATAAAGCATTTTGAGAATCCGTTGCTTGGAAAATTTTGAGAGATGTCTGTCTTGATGGATGTTGTTGTAAATCTTCTTTTTCTTTGGTGAAGTGTTCACCTTTGTTTTATCTTTTCTTGATTTGTGCGAATACACATTGTGTAAAAGATATCTGATGTGGTTACCAATTGTGATTTGTTGACAGCATTTGTTGGATATGACTTTGTCGTTTCTTCATTTGTCAGATTCGTTATGCCAGATGATGAAGCTTTTCTTTGAAGTGGTTTGATTGAGGATAGGGATAGGTGATATAATAGACAGTTTGTCTAATATATAAGAAAACGAAAGTATCGTCCCTGATCATTTTGATATCTAAGCAAAAATGAGACTAGCATCACGGTATAAGAGTATAAATCCTATAAGTCATAATGAAAACACCTTTGCTCACAGAAATGAATTCCACTTAGCAGTTAAAGACGAGGCACAATTTCTCACATGGGTTTGGTTTTCATCTGAATCTCCTGATCTTATGTCCGTTAATAGATAAAATCGTTATAATTGAAATAAATTCAAAGGGAATAGGAGAATGTACATAACAAAAATGTTTGAAATTTGAACCTTCTCTTTAATTATGAATCAATATAACTGAGAACATTCATCGAGCATAAGTATCTGAAAATTTAGTCAAAAAGATGATAATCACATGGTTTTATAAAGACTTTTAAAAAGATAAAACTTTATCCTAATTTTTTTTTTGTGATTTTAGGTTATGTGAATGTTTTTTGAAAATTTTGGTTATTTGAATGTTTTTGGATTTTCTTTTTGAATGAAAGCAAACACTCTTTTGTACAAACAAAAAGTAAGCGATTAGGGATGGATGTTATCTGGATTCAACATTCCTAGACGGCCTAGGAAGTATTGAAACTTGGTTTCGTCTAGAGCCTTAGTAAAGACATCGGCAATTTGATCTTCGGTGTTTATGATGTGCAATTCGATATGACCTTTTTGTATGTTGTCTTTGAGGAAATGATATCGAATGTCGATGTGCTTTGTCATGGAATGGTGCACGGGATTGTGAGAAATGGCAATTGCGCTGGTTGAGTCACAAAATATTGGAATTTGTGATACTTTGTAGCCATAGTCACGTAATTGAGTTTGCATCCACATGACTTGTGAACAACAGCTTGCGGCGGCTACATATTCAGCTTCTGCGGTTGAAGTGGACACGCATGATTGTTTCTTTGAAGTCCAGCTTACCAGTCTGCCTCCAAGAAATTGGCAAGAACCAGATGTGCTTTTTCTGTCTAGTCTGCATCCTCCATAGTCGGAGTCGGTGAAGGCGTTAAGCTGAAAATCAGAGTTAGCTGGATACCAAAGGCCAATAGATGGAGTTCCTTTAAGATATTTAAAAATTCTTTTCACGGCTATGGCATGAGATTCCATAGGATTGGCTTGGTATCTGGCACAGACACATGTAGAAAACATGATGTCGGGTCTGCTGGCTGTGAGGTATAGGAGTGATCCTATCATTCCTCGATATTTCTTTTGATCAACAGGCTTGCCATTTAAGTCTGCATCTAATTTGTAACCAAGAGCCATTGGGGTTTTTGCTGTATTTGATTTGTCAAGAGAAAAACAAGTTAGAAGATTTTTGACATAATTTTCTTGATTGATGAAAATTCCATCTGATGATTGTTTGACTTGTAGTCCAAGAAAAGTAGTCATTTCTCCTATCATGCTCATCTCAAATTTGCTCTTCATCAAATCTGCATACTTGATACTCTAGGATTCATCAGTAGAACCGAAAATAATGTCATCGACATATATTTGAACGATTAACAGATGTTTATTAAAAATTTTACGAAAGAGAGTTTGATCAATTGAACCTCTTTTGAATCCTGATTCTTCTAGAAATGTTGACAATGTTGAATACCAGGCTCGAGGTGCTTGTTTTAAGCCATAAACTGCTTTTTGTAACTTAAAACTGTGATTTGGGAACTGTGGATCTTCAAAACCTGGAGGTTGTTGAATATACACATCACGATCAATCTCTCCATGTAAAAATGCACATTTTACATCCATTTGGTAAACTTTGAAGTTCTTGTGTGCTGCATATGCTAGAAAGATACGAATGGCTTCGAGTCTTGCAACTGGAGCATAAGTTTCATCATAATCGATTCCTTCATGTTGAGAATAGCCCTTGACGACAAGTCTTGCTTTGTTTCGACAAACTATGCCTTGATCATCAGTTTTGTTTCTGAAAACCCATCTTGAACCTACTACAGTAACATCGGGAGGAGTAGGAACAAGATCCCATACTTGGTTTCTTTCGAATTCAGCTAGTTCTTCTTGCATGGCTTTGACCCAGTCTGGATCTTTGAGAGCTGAATGGATGGTTTTGGGTTCAGTCATGGATAAGAATGCTCCGTATAAGCATTCATTTGAGGTAGCGGCTCTTGTTTGAATACCAGAATTGGGATCTCCTATAATTTGTTCTACAGGATGATTTCTGGTCCATTTGTTTAGGCGAGTTTTTTCAGGTATTTCGATTGGTATTTCTATGTCCCATTGTTCTTCTTGGTCAGGTGATTCTGTTGAGAATAGATTTTGGTTGTTGTCAGATATGTCTTTTTGGATTATAGGGTGAGAATGAGGTAAAGAAGGTTCCCCCATAGATGATGCACTGGGATCATTTTGGACAGGTGGATTGGGAGTGTTCAAAGAGGAATTTAGTGTTGGTAATTCCCCCTCAACTTGATCTGCATTTTCTTGGTTTGATTGTGAAGTTTCTGCATCGGAGGTTCCTGTAGGAATTGTAGAAGATGTTAGAAATTCAGAATTATAGGCGGTTTTGGGTTGTTCAAAAAGTAAATCAAGATCAATTTCTATGTCCGTAGAAGGCATTTGTTGAATTGGATTTTGAAAAATATTATCGATCATTTTAGAACCGAAATGTTTGCGATCCAATTTCCTGACATAAAATTCATCGAAATGAACATCAGTACTTTCTTCAATTACTCTAGTATGTTTGTTCAGTACTCGATAAGCAGCTGAGGTAAAAGAGTAACCAAGGAAAATTCCTTCGTCTGATCTTGATTCAAATTTTGAAAGGTGATCTTTGTTATTCTTTATGAAGCATCGACAACCAAAAATATGAAAGAATTTGATGTTTGGTTTTCGGTTATTAATGACTTCATATGGTGTTTTATGAAGTTGTTTATGGATTAAAGAACGATTTTGAGTGTAGCAAGCTGTGGCTATTGCTTCTGCCCAGAAGTATTGTGGCAGATCAGCAAAGATGAGCATTGATCTTGCAGCTTCGCACAGAGTTCGGTTCTTTCTTTCAACAACGCCGTTTTGTTGAGGAGTGTAAGGGGCTGATAAGTTGTGTTCGATGCCTTTGTTTTTGAGAAATGAGTCTAGAGTTATGTTTTTGAACTCTAAACCATTATCACTTCGGATTCTTCGAACTGGTCGTTTGAGCTTTAATTCAATCTGTTTTATGAAGTTGATTATTTCTTCAGGTGCTTCTGACTTTAGCCTTAAAAAGAAAACCCAAGTAAAGCGTGAGTAATCATCAATAATAACAAGGATGTATTTCTTCCCTTTTATGCTTTGGGTTTTTGCAGGGCCGCAAAGATCAATGTGCAGTAATTCTAGTGGTTCGGATACACTAGATTCAGGAATGCTTTTATGAGAGGATTTGGACAGTTTTCCTCCTTCACAAGCTGCACAAAGAGTTTCATTATCAAGTTTCAGAAGTGGCAGTCCGCGAACAAGATCATTTGCAATCAACTTGTTGATGTAGCCGAAATTGAGATGAGAAAGACGACAATGCCACAACCAGCTAATATCAGCTGAAGCTTGGGATAAGAGACAGATGTCTGGTTTTCCATAGATAAGGTCCATATCTAGTGGATACATGTTTCCTAGACGACCAGAATTAACTAGAATGGCTTTGGTCTTGGCATCCGTGATTATGCTTCGTTGTTTGGTGAAAAGAACTTCATGATTGTTGTCACAAAGTTGTGATACGCTGATTAGGTTGTGTTTTAGTCCGTCAACGTAGGCTACTTTCTTGATGGTGAAGTGACCATTTGTTATGTTTCCATAACCTTTGATTCTTGTAGTCATGTTATTTCCAAAAGTCACATCTTGTTTGGATTCTGTGGGTTTGAAGTCTCGTAGAAAGCTCTGGTTTCCTGTCATATGCTTAGAGCAGCCACTATCGATATACCATGTGCCATCCTTGGGCTCTCAAGCACAAAGTGCCTGCAATTAGACAGAAATTTTAGGTACCCAAACCATGGTGGGTCCTGATTTGTTAATGGTTTTTGATGATTTGGAATCATTGTAATATTTGTTGATTGGACGGAATGGTTGAGGTTTAAGTTGATTTATTAGATTTTCCCAAAGTGAGATTTGTTTTTGAAAACCTGTCATTTGAAATGATTTCTGATTTTGTGAAAAGTATCCTATATGTGAAGATCTGTTTGATAACCTTTCTTTGTATCTGGGATCTGAATGGTTTTGGAAAACACTTTGATGATGGAATGGAATTTGGTGAAATGATGGTTTCTGAAAGTTACTTGAGAGATTGAAGTTTATCTCTTGAAAGCGATTTTGAATTGGTTTTTGAAAAGGTTTTTGTTTTGGATTAAAGGTTTGTTTTTGTGGCACAGCGCTTGGTTTCAAAGGTTTTTCTTTGAAAACAATGGGCTTGCTTTGTTCTTTTGGTTTAAAAACAGCTTGAATGGGTTGTTTATTTGTCTGTTGTTTCTTTGAATACTTTTGTCCCAGATTGTTCTTTCCAATAAAGGTTGAGTTTAAAGAGGGAAAGACAGTTGGAACAGAAGTACTACCATTTTGATGATCAGAATTTTCTCCATTTAAGAAATTTTCAAGTTTGATTGTGCCATCATTCCTTGTTAGTTTAGTAGATCTCAATTGATGAGTTACTGAACTAGCAGAGTCTTATTCAGATTTTACAACTCTTTTGAATGATTTGTTGAAAAAGGTATCATCTGGGCTGCAGTTGATAACTGTTTCATCATCCGAATCGTCCTCATTAGCAGATAAGAAAAAATCTGGTAGAGGCGATTTAGAGTTTTCACAAATTTTCCCATTTTTCTTTTCAGTCTCTTCATTTTCAAAGGATTCTCTTCCAATTCCTGGTTTATAATTCGTATCAATTTTGCCAGTTCCTAAGTTATTTGCTTTAGTGAAAACATCATCACTCAATTTTCTGGCAATATTGATAGAATCCAGTTTTCCTTGAAATCTTTGATTTTCGGATTCAAGAAATTTGATTTGCTTTGAAGAATCATCTAGTTTTAGAGTTAAACTAGTGTTTTTGTCAGTTAAATCTTGAACCTTTTGTTTTAACTAAAGGACTTCCTTTTCTAAGATATCTTTTATTTTAGATGAAATAACAGATTGATTTTTTATTTCTAAGTCCCATTTTTGTTTTAGAGCTTCATTTAATTGTTCTAGGATGTGATTATTTTCTTCAGATTTCCGTTCAATGTCTCTTTCAAGTTTGTGTCTAGTCCTTGTAGATTCTCCAAATCTGAGTTGCAAGGTTTGTAATTCAGATTTGTAGATATCAGATTTGACTATTGTGTCATGATACAGTCTGAGATCAGCTTTTAGACTGTTCTCAATCTTAGTCATGTGGGACTCAAATGGTGTTCTTGAAAGACCGAGATCTGAGATCATAGACCATACCTGATCGATGACATATGGAGCTCTTGTGGTTGGTTCATTGTCAGCCATGAAGCAGAAGTTTGACTGAGCTGGTTCAGTATCTGTTTCATCATCAGAAGTTGGCCAGTATTCCACGCTGGGTTCGTGGAATGCCATCAAAGCTTTTTTGCTTTGCTTTCTGTTCTTGTTTCTTCAGCTCTTCGGCTTTTTGAGCATAATAGGCTGAGTCTTTGACTTTGGGTCGACAATCTCGGGCATAATGATTTAGTCCTTTGCATTTGTGACAAATGATTACGTCATCATCATCATCGTTATTGTCAGCCTTTTGGCTCTTAACGGGTGGTCTTTCAGATGTTTGAGTTTGTTTCTGTTGAAATGGTTTAGAATGATTTTGCTGAAATCCAGAACTTTGGTTATTATAAGATTTGTGATTATTTTGAAAACCACGATTCTGAAAGTTTTGTCCAAAAGTGGATCTTTGTTGAAAATTTGGTCTGAAGTTTGATTGATTATGATGTGGCAAAAATCTTTCGAGATTAGTATTTGCTACCAAAGCACACAATTATTGGTAATCAGCTTCATTATTTGGATCAGACAAGTCACAAGAATTACTTGAAAAAGCTTGGTTTTGATTTAAATCAATTTGACTTTGATCATGAAAATGTGTTTGGTTTTGAGAGGATGTTGACAACAAAGCAAGTGGTCCTCCAAAAGAAGTAGACGTTGGTGGGTCAATCGAGGATTCATACGATTGTAATTCTCCGTACAGATTGTACAAAAATTCAGTATGAATTGCCGGATTTCCCTGGATGATGAGTTTGACCATTTTCCAGCTTTCATAAAGGTTGTTTAAAAATTTGAGGTTTATCTCATGCTGTGACTTTTTGATGCCCAGATTATTCATTTTGATGGCAATGAGATTGAATCTGTCATGAGCATCATGGATGGTCTCATGTGAAAACATTTTGAAGTTGTCAAATTCGTTTAAAACAGATGTTTTCTTGTTTCCAGTGATTCTCTCATTTCCTTCAAAACGATTTTTCAAAGTTTTCCAAATTTGGTTTGCAGTTAAAAGAATTATATCATTCATTTGGCTTAGAATAATGTGGGGTATTCCAGACACAAGCTCCTTTTTGGCTTGAAGTTCAAGTTTCTTCCTTTCATTTAGTATATCCAAGTTACTCGTAAGAGATGTCATGTTATCTGGTAGAGATCTGTCTACACATTTCCACACATCTTCACTTATAGAGTTGAGATGAAGATTCATACGACCTACCCATGATTTATATTCTTCGGGAATAAGAATGGGTGCTCGAGTACCTGAACCTATACTGTTAGCAATAGATACAGAATTTATGTTTGAGTAGTTTGCGGAAGACATTTTTGTTTTTTTTTTTTTTTTTTTTTAACGAAAATGTGATGTTAAAATGAAATTTTTAAAGAAAACTTATTGGTGGTTTATAAAAACGCTACACAAAAGTTTTCGACAAATATTTTCAAAATAAAACACACAAGTAATTTTTAAATGGTTTTTTTTTTTTTTATGAACAAGTGATATTAAGATGAAATTTTTAAAGGAAACTTATTGGTGGTTTATAAAAACGCTACACAAAAGTTCTCGACAAAAATTTCAGATTAAATCACACGAGCTCTGATACCAATTGTTGAAAATACGATAACTGATCTCCACGAATAAGGTTTTTAAGCCGATTACTGTGTGACAGATATGTATTTTATCTATAATATGCGGAATAAATAAGAGTTGCGGAATAAAGTTAAGTTGCTGAAAGCTATAAATAAATAGACAGAAAGCGGTAAATAAAGTAAACGTTAGAAGTTAAAGGTTAGATGTAATAAACGCCATTATCAACGATAACGTGTTTTTACAATAAATAAAAAGGTTAGAAGTTAGAAGTTAGAAGTTAGAAATTAGATGTTAGATGTAATAAACGCCATTATCAACGATAACGTGTTTTTACAATAAATAAAAAAAGTTAGAAGTTAGAAGTTAGATGTCTCGGTTAAATACAGTCCACATATGTTTTGGTTGTCACGGTTCAATTTGGATGTATTGGATATTTGGTACAGTTGATTTATAACAGTTTAAATAAATCAATAACGACACAGATAAATTATTGGAATTATAATTTCAAAAGAACTTATCGATGACGGAAGATAGCGTTTTTCTTGATGTGTCGATTTCTTGTTCTTCGCGGTAGGATGAGGTTTTGGTGATTTTTGGTGTCGGGTAGAGGTTGTTTAGAGGTTTGAAGTTTGGTGTCGGGTAGAGGTTATTTAGCGGTTTGAAGTTTGGTGTCGGGTGGAGGTTTTGTTTCTTGCGGTTTTGCGGTTTGATCCTCGTTGCCAAATGCAGAAATTTCAGAGTTTTGAGCTGTTTGGTCGTGGGTATGCTTGAGGTTTATGAGTATATGTTGTGTAGTGTATTGAAAATCAGCAAGAGGAAGCTTGAATTTATAGTCTGTTCCAGACGAGATCGGGTCGCGATCTTGAGTGGTGCTCGCTTTTGCGTTGGCCACTACCCGACTTGGTGGAATGTGGTAGGTGGGTCGTGTCGCGATGAGGAAGATGATCGGGTCGCGATCCGTCGGGTCGCGATTGGTAAAGAGATCGGGTCGCGATCTCGTCGGGTTGCCATCGGCTCGCGATCTTTTGGTCAGCACTATGTCACGCGTTTGTCATCAGATCGGGTCGCGATCCGGGTTGAGATCGGGTCGCGATCTGAGCTGTTTCTGCCTTTTTCTTCTTTTGTTTTGTTTTTCTTCACGTTGCGACACATGTGCTGTCGGGTCGCGATTGCTGTAGCTGGGTGACATTTTTGCTCTTTGGTACATAGCGTCTTTTTCTCAGGTTTGGTTGATCTCGGTTTGGTTGATCTTGAATTTACGCAACCTGAAATACACTGATAATATTTGTTAAAAAACATTTCGACTTATTTCAGTGATGGTCACATAAAAACATAAAAAACATTATTCAACAAAATCGACCTTGAAGCTCTTTGACTCCAAGATTTCGTTCCAGCAACTTCTTAATTGGTATTTTCATGTTTTGGATTTTATTTTCATTTAGTTAGATATCAAGCTTTGGTTTGTATCTTTGGGAGTGACAACCATTGATATCAAGCTTTAGGTTTCTGTTTTAGCATCATTGGGTATTGTTTGGATGTTTGGAATCTGAATTTGGTTAATGAAAGCATTCGGTTACAATTAAACTTGGTTTTTCGGTGTTTTGGATGTTTGTGTTTGGTTTTGGTTATTGGTTTGTGTTTGAATGTTATTTTGACCTTGTTTGGGACTAGCTCCTTTGCTGAAATCAGTAGCCAATTAGGTTAGCTTAGGTGTTGAACTTTGGCCAATACTTGTTCAGTTGGACTATAGCTATTGGTTTAGGTTATACCTTGTGATTGTTTGGATGTTTTGGATGCCTTTGTTTGCTTCTGATTCAGATATGCACTTCTGATTTCAGAAAGTGACTAGGTTAGTTTGAGTTGAATTTAGCTTATGCTTGGCTTGACTTTGTTTGGTTGTTGCTTTTGGATAGTTGAGCACTTAGAAACTAGGTCCTCAGACTGTAGCGTGACACTACTAGTTGGTAATCTGTCATTTAGTCTAACCACGAAGCACTTGCGGATCGACCCTGACTACCACTGTACTAGTGTGTGTTAGGTTTTCTTTATTTTTGACCGCACGACGACCTAGGCGTGTCAGTACTTCTGGGCTGAAGCAATCTCTATAGCTTGTTTCACTCAAAATAGATCCTACATCCACAAGAGATTTCATATTACACCTTACGAAGTACTCAACCGAAGGAAACCAAATGTCAAGTTTCTTCACATCTTCGGTTGTAGGTGTTTTATCTTGAATTTGAAAGATCATCGGACAAAATTTAATGATAAATCAGAAGAAGGGATTTTTCTTGGTTATTCACAAGACTCAAAAGCCTATAGAGTTATGAACAAGAGAACTCGCAAGATTGAAGAAACCTTCAATCTCTCATTTGATGACTACTATATCAAGAAGTCACAACATCCTTTTTCCAATGTCCTCGATCTTTCCAAAACCAGCTGTTGATGCATCACCAATCACAACCTTCGACACAGACTTTAATCTTCTCTTTGATCCACCTGAACATGCTTTGGATTCCGAAGCAAGAGCACCACATAATCAAGTGTCTGAACTGTCTAAGCTTACAGATGGACCCGAAGAGTCAACTCCAAGTAGTGTCCACAGAACCTCTTCGGTTGAGAGTGAGAGTTTCAATGGATCCACAGGGAATTCTGGGTTCAAGGGGGAGAAAAACAATTCAAATCTTAATAACCCTTCACATGAAGTCTCACACATCATGTCCCTCTATCCACAAGTCGAGGGGGAGCCAGAAGCTAATGTCGAGGGGGAGCCAGAAGTAGCAACTCCTAACTCTTCGGATCACGAAGGAATAATCTCTTCTCCAGCTAGTGTCGAGGGACAGCAATTACTAAATTCTTCTATTCATTCTTCTAACTTAAACACTCCACAAAAAAATGTCACAAACTCAGATAATCACTTAATAATGGATGATTTCCCTTCCACTTCGGGTTATCCTTCAGATATTGAGGAAATTGATTCTGAAGGACCTCCTGAATTTGATCCAAATTATCCTCCTTTGGAAAAGTGGACTAGAAATCATCCTCCATCACTTGTCATCGGTAATGTTCATGATAAAGTATTGACTCGTGCACAGCTCCACCAAAAACAACTTGATTTAAACAAAACTTTTTAGTTGTGCATGTTCAATGTTTTTATTTCAAAGATAGAACCAAAGAACGTTAAAGATGCATTTGATCACCCTGAATGGATTGAAGCAATGCAGTTGGAATTAGAGGAATTTGAAAGAAACAAAGTTTGGAGGTTAATTCCAAAACCTGCTAATGCTTCAATCGTTGGTCTCAAATGGGTGTATAGAAATAAACTTGACAGCGAAGGCAATGTGGTTCGGAACAAAGCAAGGCTGGTTGTCAAAGGGTATTGTCAACAGGAGAGGATTGACTACGAAGAGACATTTGCTCCTGTTGCCAGACTCGAATCAGTTCGGATATTTTTAGCTTATGCTGCACATAAAAACTTTGATGTCTATCAAATGGATGTCAAATGTGCCTTTTTGAATGGTGATCTCGAGGAAACCGTCTTTGTTGAACAACCACCTGGCTTTGAAAGTAAAGAACATCCAAACCATTGCTATGTGTTAGACAAAGCCGTCTATGGTTTAAAACAAGCTCCAAAGGCTTGGTATGAAACCTTGACAAATTTTTTAAAAGAATCAAGCTTTAAACAAGGTTAAGTGGATCCAACACTTTTCAGAAAGAAAGTTGGATCTCATTTGATGTTAGTCCAAATCTATGTGGATGACATAATCTTCGGATCCACTGACCCCAATTTGTCAAAAGATTTTGAAAAACTAATGAAAAGTAAATTTTCCAAATGAGGATGATGTGAAAGATTAACTTCTTTCTTGGACTACAAATAAACCAATCCAAGGAGGGGATATTCATCAATCAACAAAAGTACACGAAGAGTTTGCTTGAACGCTTCGGAATGACTAACTGCTCAAATGCAAAAGTTCCTTTGCCTTCAGGTACAAGGTTGAATCCTTCATTGGACAAACTGAAGACAGACATACAGTAGTACCGAAGTATGATTGGATCCCTACTCTATCTCACAGCCAGTCGCCCTGATATCATGTTTGCAGTATGCAATTGTGCAAGATATCAGGTTGACCCAAGAGAACCTCATCTGGCTACGGTTAAGACAATCTTTCGATATCTTCATGGCACTACTGCTTACGGCCTATGGTACCCATCAAACTCCGACTTTTACATACAAGCTTATTCAGACTCAGATCTTGGTGGATACTCTATTGATCGCAAGAGCACTTCGAGGGGTTGTCAATTCTTAGATGGAAAGCTAATTAGCTGGCAATCCAAGAAGCAAACTTGTGTCTCTATCTCCACAGCAGAAGCAGAGTATGTAGCAGCCGCAACATGTACTTCACAAATCATTTGGATCCAAAGCCAACTGAAAGATTATGCCATCCACATGAGAAAAATTCCTTTATTTTGTGACTCTCAAAGTGCAATTCGTATATGCCACAATGCTGTTCAACATTCCAAGACGAAGCATATAGCTCTTCGCTATCATTTCATCAAAAGTCATGTTGAGGAGGGGAATATTGAGGTGCACTTTGTTCACACTACAGAACAATTGGCAGATATCTTCACAAAGGCTCTGAATGAAGAGGCATTCACAAGAATAGTTCGTGGACTTGGAATGATAGATGGATCCACTCTTCATTGAATTACAGATTTGCTCACTCTTATTCTTTTCTTTAGTTCACTAATTTGCAAAATCACAAAACTCCGCAACACTCCAAAGTAAAATAACACTTTAGAACTCTGCGGAATAAATCAAGAAAAGTCATTTCAAATAACACCGCAGCACTCCGAAGTAAAATATCACTTCGGACCTCTGTGGAACAAACTTTTTGTCCAAACAAACTCTTAAAATTGAAAATTTATATTGAACATATTTTGACTTCGTTTCTTAAGGATAAAAATAAAAAGTTTCTAAGTCAAAGAAAATTCAAAAACATGAAAAATCAAGTTCTTGAGAAATATCACCAAGTTATGAGAAAAATTTGATGCAAAATGAAAAAGTTTAACCTTTCATTCGTGAATTAATCAAGTAAAGGACAAAACTTTGATTTTAGATTCTGATAATCATACCTTATTGCACTAAAAGGTATTTGGGAATCGACTTGAAACATTGGTAAGAAAACTGACTTCGAAGTGAGGTTAAGGCTATTTTACAATTGAAGCCTTGTTTGATTCCTATATTTTTAACATAATGTCTATTTCTAACCACCTTTCGGAACTTGACTCGCTTCAACTTCAAATTAATCATGTAGCCTCAAAACTACACAGGATAACTCAAGTGCTCCGAAGTCTTCTTCAAAGATAATACCAACATTGTTTGATAAGCAAATTTAAATCTATTTTCATTAATGGTACAAAATTGAACTACATGAAGATTTTCACACTCAGGGGTTGTTTAAACCAAAACCAAAAAGGCACCAAAGAAAGAAACCAGATGGTGAAAATTTTGTATCTTCGGATAAGTAAATCCAAAATAGAAAAGATAAAAAAAATTGAAAATCATCTAAAAGATAAACAGAAAATAATAAATAAATTGTCAAAAGAATCAAAGACAAACAAGGGAACGCAAAAGAAAGAAAAATCAGCATTCAAAGGCTTATTCTTTTGTTTTAAATAACAATACAAGGAACTCCTATAACATAGTTGAGTATTCTGTAGAGAATATGAACATTTCAAGTAGTCTATCTTAAATGATAAAGTTGGAGTGGTGTACGAAGCTCAAAGGCTTGTCATCAGAGTCTAGTATCCAAACACTTCAACTGATGAAAGGGAATATATTTTTCAAAAATGGATCTTCAAAGACAATCCAATTTCTAAAAACACTTCTGATGTTCAATTCAAGAATGAAAATTTCTTTAAATTTCAAATGCAAAGGATGTTATCATTGTTTTGTATGAAGAATTTGAAGCACATAAGTAAAAATCAAAACATATTCTCAAATGTGAAATCAAGTAGTGATGGGGTGATTAGACTTATACATTCATGACTGATATTGAATCAAACAATCTTCGAAATGAAAAATGGACTTCCAACATGATTCGAATGATTCTGAACATTAATTTGTCAAATCTTATTTTCATAATATTCCAGGCTGTTAAGGATACGTGTCATGATTGCATCACTCAAAAGAAAAACCAAAGATTCATAGAAAAATAAAATGGAATTAACACCCTTCGGAGTTAATCATAAAATTATACCTTCACTCCGAAGTGCACCTACAACGGTCATAATTTTACCATAAATCCGAAGTCAATTTATTGTTCAAATGAATTCTACATATATGATATCGCTTAGAGACAAACATTCCTTGGAAATATGTGACCGTTTGTTCAAATACAGCTGTCAATGAGATATTAAAGGAAAATCTTAACAATAAAGATATAACAAAAACGGCGGTTCAAATTTTGAATCATTGCAACTAACAGCCGTACGTTTCTCCTTTTTGCAGGGATAGTGGGACATGCAGTTGCTGAGGTGTCTGGTTCTTACTGGACCATTACAATCGTGCATTAAATGACCTAGGGACCACGAATACTATATAAACCTCTCACCGCTTCAGTTACGCTCTTTACGCGAACACAAATTTCGAATTCTCTCTGCAAACTTACTCTCAAAGAAATCCTTAACTCCTTCATCTTCTTCATCCTCTTCATTTCATCAACAATGGCAGCTGAAGCTTCATCGCAAGCCACTGAGGCCATGTCAATCCCAAACCTCAAGAGCTAATCGTCTAACCTAGTGCTTCGCAATGATCTGTCTCTTTACCCTAAACCAATCGATGCATTGGTGGAATGCATGAAATGATCTATTCTAGGTTATGCTCTAACCTGTACTCCTTCAGTCCCTGCAACTCTGGTTCACAGGGCACACTATACATCAAATGCCCTGTTCGATTCCAACAACTAGGTCAAATCAGTATTCTATGAGACTGTTGATTCAAAGGGCAAAACCAAAAAGGTGCAACTGACAAAGGAGAAGTTTGCTGAAGCTCTCCGTCTTCCAATTTACAACTCAAAGGAAATGGTGGTCCCGTCTGCTGACCAACTGGTTGGTATGTTCAATGAAATGGGGTATGAACCCCTGCTTGAAAGGATCAGCACTTTCAAGAAAAATCAACTCCCTGATCTTTGGAGGTACTTCTTTAGCATCTTCCTTAGATGTCTTTCTGGAAGGACCTCAGGCTTGGACTCAGCAAGCATTACCTTCCAAGGTCTTCTCTATGGAATCTACTATGATGTTAAAGTGGATTTCGCATCGATTCTCTGGGCCGATTTTTGCTCTCACATAAATCATAGCATGAAGGGGAGAGAAATCGCAAACGCAAGATTCTGGGCGATTGTTGTCCATACCCACTACCAGCAAGCAGGGTATGTTCCTGATCCCTCACTTGGTGAAATGAAATTCACTCCTATCGCAATTCCTTTTCTAGACGATGAACCTGCAGACTTCTGTGCCCAAATTCCTGAAGTTATAGTTTCCAAGGTACCCACCGACTGTGTTGAGGCAAACAACTACTGTAAAACTCTTGTTATTCCTTATCCCACTCGTGGCTTAAGTCAAGCAGCATCAGTCAGAGAACATCCAAAAGGGAAAGGGAAGAGGAACATCACTGGTGGACCAAGTGGTCCAAAGAGGGATGATAAGAAAAGAAAGATTTCGGTAAAAACTACTCCGAAGAGGAAACAACCGAAGAGGCAGAGGAAACTAGTTACTGTGGATGAGTCTTCAGACTCAGAAAGGACTCCATCCACAGTCCATGAAGAAGCACAAGAAGAAGAACAAATTGAAAATCAGCCTCCTTCACCTCTACCAACAACCAGACCACCCTCTCCACAACAAACCACTATTCCTCCATCTCCACCTAAAACAACCCGACCACCCTCACCACAACATACAACTACATCTCTTCCACCACCACCCACAACAGCTCAACAAACCACCACCATTCATACTACATCATCTGATGTACCACCACCACCTCCACCTACAACAGCTCCTCAAACGTCTACCATTTCTTCCTCTGGTATTGATTTCTCATTGCCAGAGTTTGACTTGCCTCCATCACCTTCAAGACAAAACCCCACTTCGGCAGCCTTCTTCGAGGCTTTTCATTTGGCCCCTTTGGTTACTGAAGGAGTCTCAGATGAAGATTTGCCAGATGAAGGCTTTGTACTAATGAAACAGTATAAAATCCTCAACTCCAAGCTTGACACTCTGATTCAAGCACAAACTGGCTTCGATCCCACCAAACCAACCTTGGGTGAAATTGTTGGAAATCCATGTTCATGTTATGAGTTTCAAAAACTTGAAGTTGCAACGGAAGCAAAAATCATGAACACAAATTTCATTCCAAGAGGATCATGCTATATGCATGTAGAGATAAGATGAAGAAGAAGCATGGATGAAGTTCAAGATAATAACCTTTCTTCTTGGTCTTTATGTGGACGAATTTGATGGCTAGAAATCAAGGAAGATCCCCTCTATAGTTGATCCACCACAAGCTTGAACAAACTTAGATGCTAGTCTTCAAAACTTGCATAATAAAGCTCCTTTTCCCTTCAAACCAAAAACGATTTTTGCTTGTGTTTTGAGAGAGTTTTGTGGAGTGTATTGGCTGATCTCTTGGCTTCAAAATTGGTCTAACAACCCCTTGTTTTGGCCGGCCATATGAAGCCACAAAAGGAGAGAAAAGAAAGAATAAACTATGTTGGTGGTTCCCATGGTCAAGGCCTAGAAAGTCCCAATATTCCTTCTTCCTTTTTCAACTTTCAAACCATGCTCATGAGCATGTTTGTGTGAGTGTGTGGCCGGCCATAATTAAGTGGAATAAAGAAATGGGTTTGTTAGTTTTATTATTTATAAACTTATCTAATAAGATTTATAAATAATAACCATTTATTCCTTTTATAAATGGAACAATATTTAAGCCATATATAGTATAAATAAACCAATTAAATATGCATTATTAATGTAGTAAATATATATTTACAATATGCATATTATATTTAATTTACCAATTAAATTAAATGAATGATTTATTTATAATTCAACTAAATCATTTAACAACTTAAACAATTTAATTGTTACATTTGTTTAATTCATCATATATGAATTAGTAATCAACCATTAATTTTGGTGTTGTTATTATTTACCTCAAATAATAATAACCTACAAAATTAAATTGCAAGTTTAGTATCATTTGATGTTAAATCAAATTTAACATTCCAAATGATCAATTTGGTGTCAAACTTGTTGTTGGTGTGACCCTATAGGATCATGTATTATTAGTAATATCATTTTATGATCATCCTTGGGCATATAGAACTAACAATCTCCCACTTGCACAAGGTTGCATCATAGAATGATACCGACAGTGATGAACGTCTAGCAACATTTCACTGCCCCCAATATTTCATGACATAATGCCATTCTACAACATCCAATTCTTCAAAAGCATGAGGCTCTAATTGATGTACAAGGTTATTTATCAATTATCCCTTTGTTACAGACATCATGTTGAACATGAGACATGGATCTTAATCATTCTCATTTTATGTTCAACTTTCATTCAGGCGCCTTAGATGTCTAACTCTCAACACATAAGAGGAACAAATCCCATCTTGACTACATACGCCCCTTATGTAGTTTGTACTATACTTGAGTATGGTCTGTATGGTTGTCTATTTTTCAAGAACAACGGTGAACCATATCAAAGCACAACACTCTCTACACTTGAGTCCCAAATATGTATCTCAGGTCTAAGGATACAATGATAATACCTTTGTTCTAGAATCACTTATGATAAAGATCCATGAAGTGATCTTGAAACGGGTCAAGTCTAATACTTGTTCACTGACAAGTACCTATGAATTTGGTTGCAACCTTTTGCTACTTTTACCCATAAAAGTCAACCAATCCAATTCATATTAGTCTTACTTCATAATTGCTCCCACAACTATGACCGACTATGGACATTTAGAATAATTAGATTATTCAAGGATTAAACATGCTAATATTAAAACACATAATTATGAATGAAACATCACGTCACATCTATCACATAATTATTGTTGTTTACATAAGTTCATATTCATAAAACACTAAACACAAATCAAATCCATTCATTAGAAAAACGAAGTCCTATACCCTTAGCGTGACTTTCATGCTTAGCTTGGGGTAAAGGCTTCGTGAATGGGTCTGCCAAATTCTGATCTGTATGAACCTTGTGAATACTTATTTCACCATTCTTAACTTCATGTCGTATGTAGTTATACCTTCGGTGAATGTGTTTGGTCTTTTGATGCGATCTAGGTTCCTTTGCTTGAGCTATAGCACCTAGATTGTCACAGAAGATTTCTATGGGGTCCCGAATGGAAGGAACAACCCCTAGATCTTCAATGAACTTTCTCATCCAGACAGCTTCTTGAGCAGCTTCCGAAGCAGCAACATATTCTGATTCTGTAGTGGATTGTGCAATCACTTCTTGTTTGGAACTCTTCCAAGACACGGCTCCTCCATTTAAAATAAAGACATACCGAGATTGAGATCTCGAATCGTCCCTATCTGTTTGGAAGCTTGCGTCAGTGTAACCCTTTACCTTTAAGCTTTCTTCCAAACCACCGTAAACTAAGAACATGTCTTTAGTTCTTCTCTAGTACTTAAGAATGTTCTTTACAGCAGTCCAGTGGGCTTCACCTGGGTTCTGTTGATACCTACTAGTCATGCTTAAGGCACATGAGACATCGGGCCTAGTGCATAACATGGCGTACATGATGGACCCAATTGCCGAAGCACATGGGACATGTTTCATCCTTTCAAGTTCAGTCCTAGTGCTTGGGCACTAAGACTTACTTAGGATGGTGCCATGTGGTATTGGCAAGAATCCTCTTTTGGAGTCTTGCATCTTGAACCTTTTCAAGATTTTATCAATATATACACTTTGGCTTAGACCAATAAGTCTCTTAGATCTATCTCTATAGATCTTTATGCCTAATACATAAGCAGCTTTTCCTAAATCCTTCATTGAGAAACAGTTCTCAAGGAACGCTTTGACACCTTTCAATGTTGGGATGTCATTTCCAAATAGAAGTATGTCATCTACATACAATACTAGGAATATGACTATGCTCCCACTAGCTTTCTTGTAAACACAGGAGTCATCCTCATTTTTGATGAATCCAAAATTTGTAATCTTTTCATCAAAGCGGATGTTCCATGTTCGAGACGCTTGGTTCAATCCATAGATAGATCTTTTAAGCTTGCACACTTTGCTAGGATGCTTGGGATCGACAAA
This sequence comes from Cichorium intybus, assembly GCA_023525715.1. Lineage (NCBI taxonomy): Eukaryota > Viridiplantae > Streptophyta > Magnoliopsida > Asterales > Asteraceae > Cichorium > Cichorium intybus. The sequence goes on from CM042017.1 coordinate 54,356,713, forward strand.
ACCTTCCGGTTGATCCATATAGACATCTTCCAATAAGTGTCCATTAAAGAAAGCGGTCTTGACATCCACTTGCCATATCTCATAATCATAGTATGCGGCTATGGCAAAAAGTATCCTAATTGACTTGATCATTGCTACTGGTGAAAAGGTCTCATCATAGTCTATACCACGAGTTTGTGAGTATCCTTTAGCGACAAGTCTAGCCTTAAAAGTGTGAACATTTCCATCCACGTCAGTTTTCTTCTTGAAAACCCATTTGTTCCCAACAGTCTTACAATTGGTGGGAAGATTAACCAAGTCCCAAACTTGGTTATCGTGCATGGATTGCATCTCTGTGTTCATGGCTTCTAGCCATTTATCAGATTCAGGATCTGACATTGCACTCTGGTAGTTGATGGGTTCATCAGAATCTATCGTATAACATTCCTCTTCCATCATTAGGTAACCATACCTTTCAGGTTCAAATCGAACCCTGCCAGATCTGCGAACATCTTGTGTTACAATTTGTTCCTGATCAACTGTTTGTTCAGGTTCAACAATTTCTTGTTGAATGCTAGATCCAATTTCTTGTGTATCAGGCTGTGGTTCTTGAAGTTCTTCAAGTTCCACAAACCCCCCACTAGCCTCTTCCGTCAGAAACTTGTTTTCTAGGAATTCAACTTTTCGAGAAATAAATATCTTATTCGCTTTGGGATTGTAGAAGTAGTATCCAAGACAATCTTTCGGATACCCTACAAAGATACACTTGATTGAACGGGGTTCTAGTTTGTTTGAAGCTTCTTGTCTAACATAAGCTTCACAACCCAATACCTTGAGATACGATAAAGATGAAACCCTTCCATGCCATATCTCATAAGGCGTTTTATCTACCTTCTTGGTAGGTGCCATGTTTAGGAGACGAGCGGCTGTTTGTAAAGCATAACCCCAAAATGATAAAGGTAGAGTACTTCTACTCATCATGGATCGAACCATATCCAATAGTGTTCGGTTCCGCCTTTCAGATACACCATTATGTTGTGGTGTTCCAGGTGGAGTAAGTTGTTAAACAATTCCACAACTCTTAAGATGATCCATGAAGTTTGTAGTTAAGTACTCACCTCCTCTATCAGAACGAAGAACTTTAATTGTTTTGTTGAGTTGATTTTCAACTTCACTTTGAAACGTTTTGAACATTTCAAACGCCTCATGTTTATGTTTAATTAAATAAACATAACCATAACGACTAAAGTCATCAGTGAAGGTGATGAAATATCTTTCACCATATCTAGTCATTGGCTTGAAAGGACCACATACATCCATATGTATGATTCCTAACAAGTCCTTTGCCCTCTCATTGGTTCCCGAGAAAGGAGCTTTAGTCATCTTGCCATGTAAACAAGATTCACATATATGAAATGAGTCATTCTCATTTGCCTTCAAAAGTCCACTCTTTTGAAGTTGGGATATACGATTCTTGTTTATATGCCCAAGGCGACAATGCCATAGATAAATTTGACTCCAATCACATTTGGGTCTCTTGGTGAAAGTATGGTATAAAGAGCCATGGTTAGTCTTTTCATCAAGGTTTACTTCATAAATTCCATTTAAAGGCCTAGCCTCAAAATAGAACACATTGTTTTTGTAAACACAAATATCATCATTCATAAATGAAAGATCAAATCCACATTGTCTCAACTTAGCAACCGAAATAATATTCCTAGTCAAGCTAGGAACATAATAAACATTCGTTAATGTCAAATACAAGCCATTAGGTAGTAATAAATAAAAATTTCCTATTGAATCCACCGCAACCCTTGCACTGTTTCCAACCCGGAGTACTACCTCGTTTGCCTTCAGTCGCCTACTCCTTTTGAACCCCTGCAACATATTACAAATGTGAGTTCCACAACCAGTATCAAATACCTATGTGTTAGGAGATAAATTATAAAGTTCTAGGTCTATCACATAGATACCTGAAGTGCCCTCACCGGCCTTCTTCTTCTTCAACTCCGCAAGATAGGTAGGGCAATTCCTCTTCCAATGCCCAACTTTGCCAGATTCGAAGCACGCGTCTTCCTTGGCAACCTTTGCCTTCTTCTTGGGCAGACGGGATGTTTGGACAACTTTCTTGCCCTTTCCTTTGACAACCTTTGCCTTCCCCTTGCCCTTGGAGTTGGTGGGGTGTTCGGGTCTAGTTCTGTTTGTGCCACCTTCCTTGATCATGAGAACTTGAGTGGTTTTCTTAGGCAGATTCTTTTCCGCGGTAATTAGCATCCCATGCAATTCCGGGATAGTCTTGTTGAAACCATTCATGTTAAAATTCATGACAAAAGGATCAAAAGACTTTGTCAAGGAGTTAAGGATCATATCCGTTGCTAGCTCTTCGGGCATCACAACTCCAAGACGTGCTAAATGATCAATGTGACTCTTCATTTTGAGCACATAAGAGCTTACCGTCGGTCCATCCTCCATCTTGCAAGCATGGAAAGCCCGAACAGTTTCGAACCTTTCCGTTCTTGCAAGTTGTTGGAACGTTTCCTTTAATTGATTGATCATGTCATAGGCTGAATGATTCTCTAAGTCCTTCTGAAGGTCAGGAATCATGGTGGCCAGCATAATACATAATGCATCAATGGAATCATCCATCCTTTTAAGCCATGCATCGTGTGCGGGCTGAGGGATGGCAGGGGGCTCTTCAGGAAGTGGTTCATTGAGAACATATTCTTTCTTTTCTTTTTTGAGAACTATTCTCACACTACGGTACCAATCCAAGAAGTTGGTGTGGTTAAGTTTTTCTCCCTCAAAGAGAGACCGTAGTGAGGTTTTGTTAGGAGCCGGGTTTGTTGTGTTTGGTGCCATCTACAAAATTTTAACAAGGCTCGATTTAGTAAATTATGATATTAAGTCCTTAATAATTAATACCCTTTCTTGTTTCATAAACTTTAATTAATTAAGGTCTAGAATCCAAGTTGCAATACGAATAAGTGGTTAGGTATCCTTTATCCCGCCTTATTGAATCAACAAGGTAGGTAACGGTTTACCAATTATATCCAAATATAATTTCTAGAGTTATGGGATCCCATTATAACATTTATAAGTTTGGCATGTTTGATCCCATCTATGCCTTGGAATTCTAATGCTTAGGTGACCTTTATCACAAGAGATTTCCAAACGAATCATCCCACTTAAACGGACGTGTAGTTTTGACAACTATTAATGGTTAGGCGTCCTTTATCCCATCAATATTGCAAAACTACCTCTTGTATCACAAGAAGACTCCAAGTGGTTAGGTATCCTTTATCCCATAAGGAAATACAAGTGATACATGAGTGTCTTTAAGAGGGACGACATTGATTCGTATTTCGAAAGGGATTTGTATGTTTTACAATTCTAATTTTGAAAAACATATGGTATCATGTACATTGCATGCATCCAATGAACATGGTATCATTAAAAAATCTTATTTTGTCAATTGGTTCCTTAATCATAAAATCTCCATTTTATTGATTCTTTGTTTGTGGTCAAGATTACAATTAATATCCAATATTAAGTTTGAGTTTGATCACACATATGAGAACTAATTTTTAATCCTAAATAATTACCATTATTATTTAGGGTTGGAGTTTGTAAGAGTTCATAAAATCTTCATTTTATTTCTTGTTTCATTCATTTTCAAAACTTGACTTTATAGGATTTATAGCAAAACCCATTTTAATAAAACCAATTTTATCACATCTTATGTTTTAAATGTCAACTTTGAAAAATTACAAACTCCTTGATGATTATGTTTAATTATCTAGGTTGTCTAGCATGCAAAATCTTATTTTCATCCACAACATAAAATAACAAAAACATTCAATCATCACATGCATGCATGGGTGCATAAACACAAGCCAACTAGTTGATATTTCATGTGAGCCATACATGAAATATCAAGTCCAATCCTAAGGACAAAAGGTGACCAAAAACTCATCCAAATGATCTCCGATTTAGCTACAACTTTGCCAATCTTCTTGTATAATCAAATAAGACTTGAACCACCCTTTCTTGGCACCTTGGAATGAGGTTAAGAATTTTTTTGAGCCCCCAAACAGATTCGAAATTGGCAGCAGGAATGCAGGAAAAATCGTTGCTGTTGGGTGCAATCTTCTTATGTCTTTATCTCCTTCTCTTGTTACATTTTGTGAAAGATATAAAATACAACTATTCTAATACTTACAAAATGAATATAAGAAGGAAATAACTAATTATTATTACAAACCATTTGAATAAAAGAATATATTACAACCATATCGAATATAAACACACAACATGCATCATATGGTCCTTGGCTTGTTTATGCACCATTTTATCACATAAAATCATAAGAAAATCAACACTTTGTTTTTCTAAGGCAAAAATTATGTAACCAAATGCATGCAAACATAAAATATAGTTGGTTACATAAAATCATAGATTAAACTCTTGCATGTTGCCAAAGAAGCCATGCATGAAACTTTCATTCAAGAAAATGAACATTCATGGCTTCCAAAAACCAAGTTTATCCAAATAAACTCATTATCTAAACATGCAATATAGCCATGGCTCTGATACCAATTGTTGGAAATCCATGTTCATGTTATGAGTTTCAAAAAATTGAAGTTGCAACGGAAGCAAAAATCATGAACACGAATTTCATTCCAAGAGGATCATGCTATATGCATGTAGAGATAAGATGAAGAAGAAGCATGGATGAAGTTCAAGATAATAACCTTTCTTCTTGGTCTTTATGTGGACGAATTTGATGGCTAGAAATCAAGGAAGATCCCCTCTATAGTTGATCCACCACAAGCTTGAACAACCTTAGATGCTAGTCTTCAAAACTTGCAAGATAAAGCTCCTTTTCCCTTCAAACCAAAAACGATTTTTGCTTGTGTTTTGAGAGAGTTTTGTGGAGTGTATTGGCTGATCTCTTGGCTTCAAAATTGGTCTAACAACCCCTTGTTTTGGCCGGCCATATGAAGCCACAAAAGGAGAGAAAAGAAAGAATAAACTATGTTGGTGGTTCCCATGGTCAAGGCCTAGAAAGTCCCAATATTCCTTCTTCCTTTTTCAACTTTCAAACCATGCTCATGAGCATGTTTGTGTGAGTGTGTGGCCGGCCATAATTAAGTGGAATAAAGAAATGGGTTTGTTAGTTTTATTATTTATAAACTTATCTAATAAGATTTATAAATAATAACCATTTATTCCTTTTATAAATGGAACAATATTTAAGCCATATATAGTATAAATAAACCAATTAAATATGCATTCTTAATGTAGTAAATATATATTTACAATATGCATATTATATTTAATTTACCAATTAAATTAAATGAATGATTTATTTATAATTCAATTAAATCATTTAACAACTTAAACAATTTAATTGTTACATTTGTTTAATTCATCATATATGAATTAGTAATCAACCATTAATTTTGGTGTTGTTATTATTTACCTCAAATAATAATAACCTACAAAATTAAATTGCAAGTTTAGTATCATTTGATGTTAAATCAAATTTAACATTCCAAATGATCAATTTGGTGTCAAACTTGTTGTTGGTGTGACCCTATAGGATCATGTATTATTAGTAATATCATTTTATGATCATCCTTGGGCATATAGAACTAACAGAAATCACCGAAGAGATAGAGTCTTTGGAGGTTACCATGTCCAAAGAAATAAGGGACTCCGTATAGAAACTCGAGAAGAATCTCACGGATCAACAAAATATGATCCAATCATCTTTTGAACAAAAACTTGAGTCAGTTGTAACCAGTGTTGACAAGAAAATCGGAGCCCTTGCCGAAAAGTTTGAAAAATCACATTACGAATTCATGCAAACTCTACAAGGACTTCGAAGTGAAACTCAGAAAAGTACCGAGTTTGAAAAACAACTCGATGAGGCTAGAGCAAAGATTGAAGAGCTGACAGCCGCCCAAGCCGCTTCGGACATCTCAAAGTTTATAGAGGAACTGCAAAGGAAAAATGCAGTTCTTACCCAAGACATGGCTGCTAAGTTAAGAACTACACTACAGCCCTTGATAAACTTTGCAGACAGGATATCTAGGCCACAGGGCAGGCCTGCAACTGCTCAGCATACGGGCCATGCTTCACAAGGGGGAGAAAGGCCTAGATTAACCTCTGCAACCACATCAGGTCCTTCATTTTCAACCATCACAACGACTACCATGGGAGCTAGTGGATCAGCTGGAGCAGGAAGCTCAACAGACAGGTCACTAGAAAGCATAATTGCTCCACACATGGAAGATGTCTACAAGGCCAGACAGGCTGACTACAACCTGATGATCAAAATGAATGAATTCGCTCATGATGATGGAGAATGGACCATAGAGGCAATCTAACTCTTTGGATTTCAAGATCCGAATGTACTCAACAGGCTACCTCTTCGGAGTTTTGGGACAACCGACTCCGAAGACATTCAGCTTGACATTCCTTTCAATCCAAAGACTTTCGCTTTTCTCCAATTTGTTCAATCAGTAACAAACGAACAGAGAGCAACCTTTTGGACCAACAAAATCAACTTCCATGCCAAGTACATTCAACGTCAGAGTGTAGTATGGAGTTTGAACAAAATCAAGCAAATCATTTCAATCAAGGAGACAGAAACTTATAAGGGCTTCGTAAATTATGAATTTCTTGTTGTCTGAGGTGCAAATGATGATGAGTCAAGGTTTACGATTGCCAACTTTCCAATAATGAATCCAATGGACTTCATTCAAATTCTTGATCTTCTGCGAAGCGGTGAAGCAGCTCAAGCCGGATTACATGTGTTTGCAGTCAACAACCATGTTATGGGTTTTCTGAACAATTACTTGATGAGGTTTGCCAAACACGACATTGAGTTATGTTCCTACTATAGACAACCATTGAACACTCCTCCCATTGTAGTTCGGAACATAACCAGATTCAAGAATGGCGAGATTCTCGATGAACCTAACGGTGTAGTCTTTAAAGGACTTCGAAACGAAACCGAAGTCATGATCAAGTTCTTTGAAATAGACTATATTGGCCTCCATCCCTCCTCTTTTATCTCTGGTATGATCTCTCATGTAAATGCTTGTCACGCAAATTCAGAAGAATAGAAGAAGAAGTTCATGGATCACATGAATTGGTACTTGGCGATGAGGAAAACTTTGAAGAGGGCCTACAAGAGAAATTTCCGTACGTAGACTTTGGATGCACTTCACACAAAGGGGGAGATTGTTGGGTATATTTGTGATGAAGTGCTGACGTATCCGAAGCCCCCTCTAAAAGACCTTTTGAAGAAAAACTCCGAAGTAATAAAGCAATAGAAGACCCCGAAGTCTGAAGACTCCGAAGGGTATCACCTGGAGGATCCGAAGACTTCCAATTGTCAAACCAAGGTGCACGCGTGGTTCCAGACTACGTGTTGCATGACCCTGACTTTCTATTGGATAGTACATCTGATAGAATATTTTCTGATAAAGTAATTATACTATGCGTATCACTGATTGGGTATAAATATCAGTGATACCATACCGTGTTAGAATGCGAGATAGTGAGATTATAACAGGAATAGTAAAAACTCCATTGTAAAACCCAAGTTATTAATCAAGCATTCGGCACATGTTATCCATTTCACCTTGTTCATCTATTTGTGTTACAATACTTGTGCATGATTGTTAAACCCTTATATTATTGTTAGAATCATAGTCATAATTTAACTCAAAATCGATTTCTATATTCAACACCATGGTTTCTGTAAAATCTTTCCATCGCTGTACTTGGATATTCCAGTAAGCTCCTTATCCGCAGCTGGAACAGATTCCTTGAAAAGTTTTGCAATCTCATAACCATACAAAGAGAAATTTTGGAGATACGAACCCATAAACCTTCCAATTATCCTTTGACCTCTTGTGAGACCTATCTGCTTGGATATTATTGTTTGTGTCAGGTTGTAGAAACTTTCTATAAGAACAATGAAATCATTTGGATTCATTGGAGGGAAGTCAGCCACAGTGAATGAGCTCTCAACCTTCTGTTCACCTATTCGTACATGATAAGTGTAAGTTTGATACACTTCTTCAAAAAGTTCACCCGTCTCTATTCTGTCAATCCGAACAATTTTCAGGCATGACCAGACATGAGTTTGATCAACACCAAGGTTAGCATGAAACCTGGCTTTTTGGTCTTGAAACTTCCTTTTCTCAGTCGTAGCAAAGTGACAACGCCTAGTGATATCAAGCATTTTAGGCGTTGTTGAGCCCCGTTCTTGATAAAATTATATCAGATATATCTTGGTATTCTCACTTTTCGTGCCAGGACTTGTTTGGAGAAAAAGAATAGGAACAGGGACTAAAAGCGTGCAAAAGAAAGAAGTTTGGAAAAGAATGAAAAAATCAAGGAAACACGTATACGTGCCGCGGATCTATGATACGCGCGACGCGGGCTTAAGGCGGTGTAACACATTCAAATACCGAAGAAACGGGAAAAGATTAGTACGCGCGCCGCGGATTCTTCATCTACGCGGCGCGGCTGCGGGAAATTTGCAAATATAAATAGATGCAATTTCAGCCGAAAACCCTAGCAAAAACCGGGTGTAAAATCGACCTTGAAGCTCTTTGACTCCAAGATTTCGTTCCAGCAACTTCTCAAGTGGTATTTTCATGTTTTGGATTTTATTTTCAATTAGTTAGATAGTTGTAAGCTTTGGTTTGTATCCTTGGGAGTGACAACCATTGATATCAAGCTTAGGTTTCTGTTTTAGTAGTCTTTAGTTACTGTTTTGATGTTTGGATCTGAGTTTGATGAATGAGAATCATTTGGTTATGAGTATTATTGGTATTTCGGTATTTTGGATGTTTGTTTGTGTTTTGATTGTTTGAATTGTGTTTTGGCCTTGTTTGGAACTGCTTTCCTTTGCTGAAATCAGTAGCCAATTAGGTTAGTTTTGGGCATTGGACTTTAGCTAGTAGCTGTTCATTCAGAACCTTAGTTATTAGTTAGGTTATGCCTTGTTTGGTTTGGATGCCTTTGTTTGCTTCTGATTCAGAGATGCACTTCTGATTTCAAAAAGTGACCAGGTTAGGTTGAGTTGAGCTTAGCTTATGCTTGGCTGGACTTTGTTTGGTTATTACTTTTGGGTAATTGAGCATTTAGAAACAAGATCCTCCGACTGTAGCGTGACACTACTAGTTGGTAATCTGTCATTTAGTCTAACCATGAAGCTCCTGCGGATCGACCCTGACTACCACTGTACTAGTGTGTGTTAGGTTTTCTTTATTTTTGACCGCACGACGACCTAGGCGTGTCAAATTTTGGCGCCGTTGCCGGGGAACTGTGAGCTTAGATTAGGTGAGTAGTAGGAACTTGTTTCTTGTTTTCTTTATTTTTTGAAAATTTCATTTGTTTAGTTTTGTTTTTGATTTTTGTGGGCGTGTTGCACTAGTGCATGCGAACCCGCAGGGGTAAGCAATTATCCCCATTGCATTTTGATTCTGAGATTGAGCGTACTGCGCGCAAAATCCGTGCCCGTAGGCGTTTAAATATCATGAATTTTAGTCAGGTTAGTAGTAGTCCAATAAGTGTTGCCCAGGAACCATCAGGTGAGGCAACGGGGGTGTTTTCTATTCCCCTACTGTTAGAGTTTCAGTTCGGGAGCTCGAGTGCTTCTGGTGGTGCAATTTCAGCCCCTGCACCCATACCATCATGCACTCCACCATCTGTCCCACCATTTACACCCGCTTCACAACCACAATCTACCAATCCATTTACCTCTGCAATGTCTTGGGGAGAGCCGACCCGTGATGGCACCCCAGTTTCTAGACAGCTGACACCAACCTCTCAACCACAACACGTTCTTTTTAAACCTCAACCCACATTCCAACCTACACAACCGATACACTATCAACAACCTCCTCAGCCACAATACCATTATCCAGAGACAGAGGAGGGATATGACGAGGAAGACGAGGGATGGGTGCCACCAGCACCACAACCACAGTGGAACCGAGGTCGGGGACCTCCCAGAAGAGGACCACATTATCAACAACCACAAGGTCAGCGGGACTATAAGGATCATCTTTATGGTAATCCCACTCAACCTTTACATTTCACACAACCGAGACGGCAATCGGTTGCATCACATTTCCAACCGCGGGAATATGATGATTCATCGCCAATTTATATTCCTGATAACATTGATTCTCAAGTAGAAATAAGACCTCAGTTATTAGGAATATTGACTCAGTTCAGGGGATACAAGACTGACGATCCTTCTAATCATCTATATGAATTCTTAGCAATTGCCAACGCCAATACTCCTAGGAATACTGATAGAGATATTTTTAGGCTTAGACTGTTTCCATTCACTCTTAAGGATAAAGCCAAATATTGGTTTACATCTTTGCCATCTAATAGTATTACTAGTTGGGAACAACTCAAGGCGAAGTTTCTTCAAGAATTCTATCCAGTCAGTAAAACCACGGAGGTCAGACGAGCAATCCAAGATTTTCAGCAAAAGCCAGGAGAGGCTTTTCATGAAGCGTTTGATAGGTTAAAAGAGCTGTTGTGATCCAGTCCACATCATGAAGTTCCTAAATGGCAGTTAGTCAAATTATTCTTTGAGGGAGTTAATGAGACACACCAGGTTATGATAAATGCCTCATCAAGTGGGACATTTATGTGCCAAGAGCCAGAAGATGCTTGGAGATTTTTGGAGCAGCTGAGTTTAGGATCAAAAGTCAGTGGATCGATGAAAGATAAGACGATATATGTAGCTAACATCGAAGCAGAGAACAAATGGAAAGCTGAAATTCAGAAAGAGCTCACTGCGGTTACAAAAAGGTTCAATCAGATGCTCGAGAGGTTTCAACAAGAAAAAGGGGCATACGTGTTGCATGGGCAGAATATATGCAATACATGTGGAGAAATAGGACACAATCATAATGAGTGCTCAATGACTCATGAAGAAATAAGTCAACTGCACGGATATGGTCAATTTCACAACGCACCAAGACCATTCCGAAGTAATCAGCAACGAGAATCGAGACAACTACCTATGAGGCAACAGCAGGTGCAACATCCATCTCCACCAGGAGGTATGAACATGGGTGTGCAGGAAATTTTTGGAATGTTAGTACAACTCCAGGAAGTAGAGAAGTCTAATTCAGAAGCAATTCTGAAATTAGGAGAAATACTTGCCAAAATGGAAGAAAAGAGAGTGCAGGAGCAGGAGCAATCACCAATAATGCAAGTTAATGAAGTAATCACACTTAGGAGCGGGAAGAAAGTAGACAACAAGGTTACAACTCCGCCTGCAGATGATGATAGTGATGTGGAAATAGTTTTTGATGAAAAAGAAGAATTAGAAAAAAAGAAGAAAAAGGATAAGGAGGAGCAGGTGCAGAAGAAGAAGCAGACAAGTACCTGGGAAAAAGGAGAATCAAGTGGAACAGTTCCTTTCCCCACGGCCTTGGAGAAGCCAGAGAAAGGACTATATGGAAAGAAGGGACCACAAGCTGAAGATATGTGGGAATTGTTTAGTCAAATTAAAGTCAACATTCCATTAGTCAAACTCATCAAGGAAGTTCCTGCATATGCTAAGTTTCTTAAGGACATGTGTATATATAAGAAGCACATTCTGTCCCACTTGCCTAAGATGATTAGCTTACCCGAGAATGTAAGCTCTATCCTCATGGATGCGCTTCCTCCAAAGATGAAAGATCCGGGAGTTCCTCTCATCTCAGTAGATTTAGGCAATGTGCATATCAAAAGAGCTCTGTTAAATCTAGGTGCAAGTGTGAACATATTGCCTGGACAGTTATTCGACAAACATGAGTTTGGTACCATGAGATCTACTGATGTGATTTTGTAGTTGGCCGATAAGTCCACCAAGGTTCCCAGGGGTATGTTAGTCGATGTCATCATCAAGGTAGGAGAATTTTACTACCCAGCAGATTTTGTTGTTTTGGACACTCGTCAAGCAACGAATGGGGAGCAACCCACGATTATTCTAGGGCGACCGTTTTTGGCCATGGCTAACGCAAATATTGCTTGTCACACCGGAGAAATGGGAATATCTTTTGGGCACCGACAGGCTAAGATCAACATTTTCAATGCTGATCTTAAGGGTAGTAGTATGGAAGAGGAGGAGTGTTATCAGGTGGACATCATAGACGAGCTGGTGCAGCAGTACACTCCAGAGGTACTTTAATCAGATGAAATAGAAACTCAGGAAGAAGCAAATGTTGGAAGAAAAGAGACGCAAAATGGAGAAGAAGAAAAGGGATTCAAGTCTGAAGAATACGCACATATAGAGAAGTTACCAGCAGAGATTCCAAAGACATTAAAGCCCTCTTTGCAAGAACCACCAAAGCTGGATCTAAAAACCTTACCATAACATCTAAAGTATGCCTTTCTAGGGGAGAAGGATACTTACCAGTAATTGTGGCAGCCAATCTGACGGAGGAATAAGGGATAGAATTGCTCAAGGTATTGTCCAAACACAAGGAGGCTATCGGTTGGACAATCGCAGACTTAAAGGGGATCAGTCCGACCACGTGCATGCATCGCATTATCACAAAAGAAGGAGCTAAACCTGCCAGGGATACGCAAAGGAGGTTGAATCCCAACTTAAAAGAAGTTGTCAAAAAGGAGGTTCTTAAATGGTTGGACGCAGGAATCATTTACCCCATCTCTGACAGTGAATGGGTTAGCCCAACGCAAACTGTGCCAAAAAAGTCGGGGATCACTGTAGTAGACACAAAGGATGGTGACAAGATATCCACGAGACCTGTAACCGGATGGCGAGTCTGTATTGACTATCGGAAACTTAATGCCGCTACGTCCAAAGATCATTTCCAATTACCCTTCATCGATCAAATCGTGGAGAAGTTAGCAGGACAAAAATACAACTGTTTTTTTGATGGATATTCTGGGTATAACCAAATCGCAATCCATCCAGAAGATCAGGCAAAGACAACGTTCACTTGCCCTTATGGTACTTTTTCCTTTCGCAGAATGCCATTTGGATTGTGTAACGCGCCTGCAACGTTTCAACGATGTATGATGGCAATCTTTTCTGACATGATTGGTGAAGCATTAGAAATCTTTATGGATAATTTCTCAATTTTTGGACCTACATTCGAAACTTGCTTGGTTCAATTGGAAAAGGTACTGAAGAGATGTGTAGAATCAAACCTGGTTCTCTCCTGGAAGAAAAACCATTTCATGGTAAGAGAAGGGATAGTATTAGGACACATTGTCTCTGAAAGGGGATTCGAAGTCGATCGCGCTAAAGTTAAGGTCATATCCACATTGCCGCCTCCAACATCAGTGAAAGGGGTTAGATCATTCTTGGGGCATGCGGGTTTTTATCGTAGATTTATTAAAGATTTTAGTGCTATTTCTAAACCCCTCTGTGGTCTCTTTTTGAAAGACGCACCATTTATTTTTTACGAAGAATGTGTAAAAGCATTCAATATTCTCAAGAATAAATTGGTTGAGGCCCCCATCCTGAAGCCACCCGACTGGACGCAACCTTTTGAGATAATGTGTGATGCTAGCGACTATGCTGCTGGTGCAGTATTAGGGCAAAAAGTCTACAGGAAACCGGTGGTTATCTGCTATGCTAGTAAAACTTTTTCCGAAGCTTAATTGAATTACACAACTACTGAAAAAGAATTACTTGCTGTAGTATTTGCTTTAGATAAATTTCAATCTTATATCTGGGGATCCAAGGTGGTGGTTTACACTGACCACAGTGCTGTCCGACATTTACTTACAAAAAAGGAGTCTAAGCCGAGACTAATTAGGTGGATACTTCTGTTACAAGAATTCGATGTGGACATCAAAGATAAGAAGGGAGCGGAAAATGTGGTGGCAGATCATCTTTCTAGATTACCAGCTGAAGGATTGGAAGCAGGAATTCCAGACTCATTCCCCGACGAGCAGTTGTTAGAGGTTAATGGAGCTCCATGGTATGCAAATTACATAAATTTTCTGGCCACGGGAGCAATACCAACACATTGGACGAAACAAAGGCAGAAGCAATTTCGCACGTACACAAATAGATTCATTTGGGACGACCCAGACCTTTTTAAGGTAGGAGAGGACCATATAATTCGCTGATGTGTGCCGGACAATGAAATTGGTGAGGTGTTGGATCTCTGTAATTCATCAGCATGTGGAGGACATTTCAATGGAAAGAAAACCGGGTATAAAGTTCTTGAATCCGGACTGTATTGGCCAACTATCTTTCGAGATGCGCACAGGACTGCCAAGGAGTGCATCAATTGCCAATAATTAGGAAACATATCGAAAAGGGATCAAATGTCTTTGAATCTGATTTTGGTAGTAGACATTTTTGATGTCTGGGGAATCGATTTCATGGGTCCATTCCCCACATCACATGGATATGTTTACATTTTGGTGGCAGTAGATTATGTCTCTAAATGGATTGAGGCCAAAGCAACTCGTACAAATGATCATCACGTGGTTTGTAAATTTGTAAAGAATAATATCTTCACTAGGCATGGAGTCCTAAGAGTAATCATTAGCGACGGAGGATCTCATTTCAAGAATTTCAAATTCGGAAGGCTGCTGAAACATTATGGTGTGAATCATCGCATTGCAACACCTTATCATCCACAGACCTGCGGCCAGGTGGAGGTATCCAATAGGCAGATCAAAGAAATTCTTCAGAAGACTGTCAAGACTGATAGAAAGGATTGGTCGCTAAGGCTAGATGACGCATTATGGGCGTACCGAACTGCGTACAAAACACCGATCATGACTACTCCATATCGGTTGGTCTATGGAAAAGGATGTCATCTACCAGTGGAGATCGCCAATCATGCCCTATGGGCCGTTAAGAATGTCAACATGGACTATACCGACGCTGGGAAAGAAAGGAAACTTCAGTTGTCCGAATTAGAAGAATTACGAGATGAGGCATACGAGAACGCAGCCACCTATAAATCAAAGATGAAGCGATATCATGACGCAAAGCTGCAATTGAAGGTCTTTGAAGTTGGACAAAAAGTATGGCTGTATAATTTAAGACTGAAGATGTTCCCCGGGAAACTGAGAAGCAAGTGGAATGGTCCCTACGAAGTGATCAGCATTACAGACTATGGTGTAGTCGAAATCCAGGACTTGAAAGGTGGGAAACCATTTAAAGTCAATGGTCATAGACTCAAACCATATATTGCCACAGGCACATTACATAAATTAGAAGTAGAGACAGTCGAACTCATAGCAGAAATTCCTACATATGCTATATAATCAGGTATGTGTACGTCCGGCTGAAGACGTTAAACTTAGCGCTTGTCGGGAGGCAACCCGACCGTCATTTGTATAATTGCATATTTTTATAATTCATTGCATCCATTTTGATCACGGTGAGAAAAAGGCAAGTGTGGGGTCATTTTGGTACTTTTACAACGCCGCGATGCGGAATTTTTTTTTATCCGTGCCACGCGTATTGAGTTTTCGCGATTACATTTAAAATCAGATTTTATACGCGACGCGGTCTTTTCCCACTCGACGTTGACTTCGACTCACGTAATTACCGCGACGCGTGTCCTTCAATCACGCGCCGCGGTCATCCGCAACACATAAATTGCTTGTTGTATATTTTGTTCATATTTTATTTTGTTATGTTTGTTGAGTTATGCATGATATATCAAATGGGAAGGAGTTGTCTCAGACAATTGTGGGGTCACCGTGCCCCCTCCACTTGTTTCGACCACCGGCGTGTTCACTGTTGCGCTACAACTCCGGAATACGAAATCAAGGATCCGTTTGTTCGCAATTATACCTGTGATATTGAGCACCAAGCAGTCTATCGTCCAAAATGGGTAACTCTTTCTCCCTTGTTTTGAAATAATTTTTGTACAACGGGGACGTTGTACGGTTTTAAGTGTGGGGTGTGGACGGTCGAAATAGAAATTTTTTTGAAATTTTTGCAGAAATGATCAATTTTTCAATTTTTAGCAATATTTTTCAAAATTTTTTTAATAAATTGCAATTTTGAATTGAATGGTTTGTGATTGTGATAGCACTGGTAAGGATTGGAGTTTAGGAGGGAAAAGTCAATCTGTGGCCTTTGTTGTTCGAGCCGGTAAGGCTAAAATGTGTGGGCCTTATGCACCTTACCACCTAAGATCGTCTGGTCTGGGATGGTATTTCTGAAAGCTCGCTACACGGACAACATCGAAAGTCATGGACAATTCCTTAATGGCCTTTAGAATCTGAATGAGTACGTACACTTCATTGTGGACAGAAAATTTGTAATCAAGGGTTTTTTAGAAAGTCATGAATTCTAGAGAACAATTCAATTATGTTTTCGCGAACTATTCCACTCTAACTCAAAGAGCAATAAACTTTGAAACTGAACACAGTCAAAAATTGTTTGATTCCTTATTATAATTTGTTAAAAACTCTCTTGCTTGGGGACAAGCAAGGCACAAGTTTGACAACGCCTAGTGATATCAAGCATTTTAGGCGTTGTTGAGCCCCGTTCTTGATAAAATTATATCAGATATATCTTGGTATTCTCACTTTTCGTGCCAGGACTTGTTTGGAGAAAAAGAATAGGAACAGGGACTAAAAGCGTGCAAAAGAAAGAAGTTTGGAAAAGAATGAAAAAATCAAGGAAACACGTATACGTGCCGCGGATCTATGATACGCGCGACGCGGGCTTAAGGCGGTGTAACACATTCAAATACCAAAGAAACGGGAAAAGATTAGTACGCTCGCCGCGGATTCTTCATCTGCGCGGCGCGGCTGCGGGAAATTTGCAAATATAAATAGATGCAATTTCAGCCGAAAACCCTAGCAAAGACCGGGTGTAAAATCGACCTTGAAGCTCTTTGACTCCAAGATTTCGTTCCAGCAACTTCTCAAGTGGTATTTTCATGTTTTGGATTTTATTTTCAATTAGTTAGATAGTTGTAAGCTTTGGTTTGTATCCTTGGGAGTGACAACCATTGATATCAAGCTTAGGTTTCTGTTTTAGTAGTCTTTAGTTACTGTTTTGATGTTTGGATCTGAGTTTGATGAATGAGAATCATTTGGTTATGAGTATTATTGGTATTTCGGTATTTTGGATGTTTGTTTGTGTTTTGATTGTTTGAATTGTGTTTGGATCTTATTTTGGCCTTGTTTGGAACTGCTTTCCTTTGCTGAAATCAGTAGCCAATTAGGTTAGTTTTGGGCATTGGACTTTAGCTAGTAGCTGTTCATTCAGAACCTTAGTTATTAGTTAGGTTATGCCTTGTTTGGTTTGGATGCCTTTGTTTGCTTCTGATTCAGAGATGCACTTCTGATTTCAGAAAGTGACTAGGTTAGGTTGAGATGAGCTTAGCTTATGCTTGGCTGGACTTTGTTTGGTTATTACTTTTGGGCTATTGAGCATTTAGAAACGAGATCCTCCGACTGTAGCGTGACACTACTAGTTGGTAATCTGTCATTTAGTCTAACCACGAAGCTCCTGCGGATCGACCCTGACTACCATTGTACTAGTGTGTGTTAGGTTTTCTTTATTTTTGACCGCACGACGACCTAGGCGTGTCACAAAGTCGATGTCAAAAACGTTTGTTGCAAAGAGCTTCGGATTGAATGTCACATCAAGTTGCATCTATGTTGTATTCTCAACGCTATATGACACTAGTGGCACACGATCAAACATTTCTACAGTGGTGAATGCCAATGACATGATTGTCTCATATGTCCATATTTTGTTTACAAGACCCAAGACTTCCTTCTTTCCCATTCTATTTATTGAGATCACATACAAATGCCTCAACTTCTCATACTCTTCTGCCTTCTGCTTCTTTTCCTCAGACTTGGATAGTTCCTGTGCAATTTTCTTTCCTTTATCAATCGAAGGACCTGACTGAGGAGGCACTTGGGATGAGGTTGTTTTTGTGGAGGTGGTTGATGGTGCAGAACTTGTGTAGATTTTAATTCCACTCGATAATCTTTTGATAATACTCGAGGTGGATTTGGTCGAGATAGGTGTAGACGAAGGACGTCCCAAAGTAAGAGGAATCGTGGTTAATGGAGACTCAATCGAAATTGTTGTGGAAGATGGTGCTGAAGTAAATCCAAAGAAAGGTTTGGTTGTTTGAGTATCTGAGGTGGTTTGAGTTCTCGGTGCGAGGGTTGTCATCATTACGGTTGGTACGAAGGTGATTTGTGTTTGACGTGTTGCCCTTTCTGTTGGTCGAGAACCTTCTCCCCCTTGTGACGAAGGCAGGATAGGCTTCAGAGCACCTGGAAGTCGACTAACTAGTGTAAGCAAAGGCGCAATGTCCTTCCGGATGGAGTCGGTGGTTTGGGAGACTAAGATCTTCATCTGCTGATCACTGATCTTCTGTGCCTCTCTTTATGCGTTAAGCTCATACACCTTCGGTTCGTATTCTGCAATTGTTTGCTTCGCTTGCTCGACATCTTTCCTTAGGCTTGTCTGTTGAACATCAAATTCCTCAGCACTTCTTTTTGAAAGATTCTCAACCGAAGTAGACAAGGAAGTAAGCTTAGCTTGAACTTCTTTATGGGTAGAATTGAGGTTGGTGACCACTTCGGTGAGTTTTGCTGTGTGTTGTTCCTGAATATGCTGGGTTTTCTCTTCTATCAACTTCTCGACCGCCTTACATCTCACATCAATTTTCTCCAAGACATTTCTTGTCATCTGCTTAACATCGCTTTCAACTAATTTTACTGCTTCATCAATTTTCTTGTGTACTTTCCCAGTGATGGTCTCCTCAAATGATGTAAGGGACTCCGCCAAATGATTAGTAGTAACTCTAGACCCTTTATCCGAAGTGTAAGTGGTCTGAGCATGTATCAGAACGTTCAACTTTGCATTGAGTTGGCGGAACTGTTTCATTGACACCAGGCTTGTGTTTGGTTCATCATCATCATTGTCTTGTATATGTATGGGTGTTGTTTCAAAATAATCCTCTTCGCCTTTGTCGGTTTCATGGGAAGAGGGAGAATCAGCCAGATCATCCATAAAAAAGAGTGTAAAGGAGGAGGGACTTCTGTTGATGAGGTGACAAAGGGTGTTGTATGCTTTGGTGGTGGAGATGGTGGATCTTTGTGTTGAAAATACGATAACTGATCTCCACGAATAAGGTTTTTAAGCCGATTACTGTGTGACATATATGTATTTTAGCTATAATATGCGGAATAAAAATAAACTAAAATTAAGTTGCTAAAGCTATAAATAAACAAAATAAAGCGGTAAATCTAAACTAGACAGTATTTAAATAGACAGAATGCGGTAAATAAAGTAAATGCTAGAAGTTAGAGGTTATTTGTAATAAACGCCATTATCAACGATAAAGTGTTTTTACAATAAATAAAAAGGTTAGAAGTTAGAAGTTAGAAGTTAGATGTCTCGGTTAAATACAGTCCTCATATGTTTTCGTTGTCGAGGTTCAATTCGGATGTATTGGATATTTGGTACAGTTGATTTATAACAGTTTAAATAAATCAATAACGACACAGATAATTTCAAAAGAACTTATCGATAGCTGAGGAAGATGGTGTTTTCTTTGAAGCGTCGATTCTTGTTCTTTACGGTAGGAAGAGGTTTGGTAGTTTTTGGTGTTTGGTGAAATGGGTTTTTGGTGTCGGTTTAATTGAGATGCACGGGGTTTTTGTGGTTTAGTTTTCGTGGTGTATGTATTTGGTAGAGGGTGTGTAGGTTTTGTAGTTTGGTATTCGGGTTGAGGTTGTTTAGAGGTTTGAAGTTTGGTGTCGGGTGGAGGTTTTGTTTCTTGAGGTTATATGGTTTGATTCTCGTTGCCAAATGCAGAGATTTGAGTGTCTTGAGGTTTCTGGTCGTGGGTAAGAGTGTATGGTGCTTGGTTGATGTATATGATCGGGTCGCGATCTTGAGTGAAGTGCGCTTTTGCACTGGCCAGGTGAGATCGGGTCGCGATCCTCTATAGGATCGGGTCGCGATCTTGAGTGAAGTGCGCTTTTGCGCTGGCCACTACCCGACTCAGTGGACTGTGGTTGGTGGGTCGGTTCGCGATCCGTAAGGATATCGGGTCGCGATCGTGTCGGGTCGCGATTGATAAAGAGATCGGGTCGCGATCTCGTCGGGTTGCCATCGGTTCGCGATCTTTGGTCAGCACAGCGTCACGCGTTTGTCATTTGGATCGGGTCGCGATCCGGGTTGAGATCGGGTCGCGATCTGAGCTGTTGCTGCCTTTTACTTCTTTTGTTTTGTTTTTCTTCACGTCGCGACACATGTGCTGTCGGGTCGCGATTGCTGTAGCTGGGTGACATTTTTGCTCTTTGGTACATAGCGTCACTTTCTCAGGTTTGGTTGATCTCGGTTTGGTTGATCTCGAATTTACGCAACCTGAAATAAACTGATAATATTTGTTAAAAAACATTTCGACTTATTTCAGTGATGGTCACATAAAAACATAAAAAAAACATTATTCAACAATTTCCCCCTATGTGATCATTAATGAAATGAGGAGAAAAATGTTTGATTGAAATTCTTGAAATTTGGATAAGACATTTATAAAACCATATCACTTGTTTTGAAAAAGTGTGACTAGACTTTACTTATGTTTTAAAAAATGTTTGTCAAGAATATTTGTTTCTGAATCAAAGTCTCGAGTTCGATTATCAAAAGGTTTTTGTATATGTATTTTCATAATATTCCTTAAGATTTTATAGCAATTATAAAGACGACAAGTGATCTTAATAGGTCGATTCAGATGAATTCTCATAGGTATAGCTCACACTTGACTGAGGTGTTTGTTTGTTCTGGGTGCAGAACTGGTGTATAATCACTAAGGATGAGTGATATCTCTCAGTTTGAAGGTGTTGACTTATGCTTAATTTGGATTTATACCTATATACTTTAGTCACTCGGTCTTCATATTAGATAATCAATCACATAAGACTGGTTTCGGCATTACTCAGAGGGTTTCTTCATTCATGCCATTGATGTTCACTCTCTCTCCGTCGGGAAATACATGTAAAGGGGTTTAGAAATATTCATAGTGCAGTTTGCAACTAAGAATATTCAATGCCATTGATGTCTGTCTTGATGGATTGTTGTTGTAAGTCTTCCTTTTCTTTGGTGAAGTGATCACCTTTTGTCTTTATCTTTTCTTGATTTGTGTGAATACACATTGTATGAAAGATATCTGATGTGGTTGCCAATTGTGATATGTTGACAGCATTTGTTGGAGATGACTTGTCGTTTCTTCAATTTTCAGACTTGCTATGCAAGATGATAAATCTTTTCTTGATGTGGCTTGATTGAGGATAGGGATAGGTGATATAATAGACAGTTTGTCTAATATATAAGGAAATGATTGTATCGTCCCTGGTCATTTTGATATCTAAGCAAAAATGAGACTAGCATCACGATATAAGAGTATAAATCCTATAAGTCATAATGAAAACACCTTTGCTCACAGAAATGAATTCCACTTAACAGTTAAAGACGAGGCACAAATTCTCACATGGGTTTGGTTCTCATCTGAATCTCCTGATCTTATGTCCCTTAATAGATAAAATCATTATAATTGAAATAAATTCAAAGGGAATAGGAGAATGTACATAACGAAAATTTTGAGATTTGAACCTTCATTTTAATTTAAGAATCAATATGACTGAGAACATTCATCGAGCATAAGTATCTGAAAATTTAGTCAAGAAGATGTTAATCACATGGTTTTATAAAGATTTAAAAAAAATAAAACTTTATCCTAATTTTTTTTTTGTGATTTTTGATTATGTGGATGTTTTTGAAAATTTTGGTTATTTGAATGTTTTTGGTAAAATTTTTGTTATTTGAATGTTTTTGGATTTTCTTTTTGAATGAAAGTAAACACTCTTTTGTACAAACAAAAAGTAAGAGATTATGGATGGATGCTATCTGGATTCAACCTTCCTAGACGGCCTAGGAAGTATTGAAACTTGGTTTCGTCTAGAGCCTTAGTAAAGACATCGGCAATTTGATCTTCGGTGTTGATGAAGTGCAATTCGATATGACCTTTTTGAATGTTGTCTTTGAGGAAATGATATCGAATGTCGATGTGCTTTGTCATGGAATGGTGCACGGGATTGTGAGAAATGGCAATTGCGCTGGTTGAGTCACAAAATATGGGAATTTGTGATACTTTGTAGCCATAGTCACATAATTGAGTTTGCATCTACATGACTTGTGAACAGCAGCTTGCGGCGGCTACATATTCAGCTTCTGCGGTTGAAGTGGACACGCATGATTGTTTCTTTGAAGTCCAACTTACCAGTCTGCCTCCTAGAAATTGGCAAGAACCAGATGTGCTTTTTCTGTCTAGTCTGCATCCTCCATAGTCGGAGTCGGTGAAGGCGTTAAGCTGAAAATCAGAGTTAGCTGGATACCAAAGGCCAAGAGATGGAGTTCCTTTAAGATATTTGAAAATTCTTTTCACAGCTATAGCATGAGATTCCATAGGATTGGCTTGATATCTGGCACAGACACATGTAGAAAACATGATGTCGGGTCTGCTGGCTGTGAGGTATAGGAGTGATCCTATCATTCCTCGATATTTCTTTTGATCAACAGGCTTGCCATTTAAGTCTGCATCTAATTTGTAACCAAGGGCCATTGGGGTTTTTGCTGTATTGGATTTGTCAAGAGAGAAACGAGTTAGAAGATTTTTGACATAATTTTCTTGATTGATGAAAATTCCATCTGATGATTGTTTGACTTGAAGTCCAAGAAAGGTAGTCATTTCTCCTATCATGCTCATCTCAAATTTGCTCTTCATCAAACCTGCAAACTTGATACTCAAAGATTCATCAGTAGAACCGAAAATAATGTCATCGACATATATTTGAACGATTAACAGATGTTTGTTAAAGATTTTACGAAAGAGAGTTTGATCAATTGAACCTCTTTTGAATCCTGATTCTTCTAGAAATGTTGACAATGTTGAATACCAGGCTCGAGGTGCTTGTTTTAAGCCATAAACTACTTTTTGTAACTTAAAACTTTGATTTGGGAACTGTGGATCTTCAAAACCTGGAGGTTGTTGAATATACACATCGCGATCAATCTCTCTATGTAAAAATGCACATTTTACATCCATTTGAAATACTTTGAAGTTCTTGTGTGCTGCATATGCTAGAAAGATACGAATGGCTTCGAGTCTTGCAACTGGAGCATAAGTTTCATCGTAGTCGATTCCTTCTTGTTGTGAATAGCCCTTGACGACAAGTCTTGCTTTGTTTCGACAAACTATGCCTTGATCATGAGTTTTGTTTCTGAAAACCCATCTTGAACCTACTACAGTAACATCGGGAGGAGTAGGAACAAGATCCCATACTTGGTTTCTTTCGAATTCAGCTAGTTCTTCTTGCATGGCTTTGACCTAGTCTGGATCTTTGAGAGCTGAATGGATGGTTTGGGGTTCAGTCATGGATAAGAATGCTCCGTATAAACATTCATTTGAGGTAGCGGCTCTTGTTTGAATACGAGAATTGGGATCTCCTATAATTTGTTCTGCAGGATGATTTCTGGTCCATTTGTTTAGGCGAGTTTTTTCAGGTATTTTGATTGGTGTTTCTATGTCCCATTGTTCTTCTTGGTCAGGTGATTCTGTTGGGAATAGATTTTGGTTGTTGTCAGATATGTCTTTTTGGATTATAGGGTGAGAATGGGGTAAAGAAGGTTCCCCCATAGATGATGCACTTGGATCATTTTGGACAGGTGGATTGGGAGTGTTCAAAGAGGGATTTAATGTTGGTAATTCCCCCTCAACTTGATCTGCATTTTCTTGGTTTGATTGTGAAGTTTCTGCATCGGAGTTTCCTGTAGGAATAGTAGTAGATGTTAGAAATTCAGAACTATAAGCAGTTTTGGGTTGTTCAAAAAGTAAATCAAGATCGATTTCTATGTCTGTAGAAGGCATTTGTTGAATTGGATTTTGAAAAATATTATCAATCATTTTAGAACCAAAATGTTTACGATCCAATTTCCTGACATAAAATTCATCGAAATGAACATCAGTACTTTCTTCAATTACTCTAGTACGTTTGTTCAGTACTCGATAAGCAGCTGAGGTAAAAGAGTAACCAAGGAAAATTCCTTCGTCTGATCTTGATTCAAATTTTGAAAGGTGATCTTTGTTATTTTTTATGAAGCATCGACAACCAAAAATATGAAAGAATTTGATGTTTGGTTTTCGGTTGTTAATGACTTCATATGGTGTTTTATGAAGATGTTTATGGATTAAAGAACGATTTTGAGTGTAGCAAGCTGTGGCTATTGCTTCTGCCCAGAAGTATTGTGGCAGATCAGCAAAGATGAGCATTGATCTTGCAGCTTCGCACAGAGTTCTGTTCCTTCTTTCAATTACTCCGTTCTGTTGTGGAGTGTATGGAGCTGACAGGTCGTGTTCAATTCCCTTGTTTCTGAGAAATGAATCTAGAGTTATGTTTTTAAACTCAGATCCATTGTCACTTCGGATTCTACGAACGAGTCGTTTGAGCTTTAATTCAATCTGTTTGATGAAGTTGATCATTTCTTCAGGTGCTTCTGACTTTAGCCTTAAAAAGAAAACCCAAGTAAAGCGTGAGTATCCATCAATAATAACAAGGATGTATTTCTTCCCTTTTATGCTTTGGGTTTTTGCAGGGCCACAAAGATCAATGTGCAGTAATTATAGTGGTTCGGATACACTAGATTCAGGAATGCTTTTATGAGAGGATTTGGACAATTTTCTTCCTTCACAAGCTGCACAAAGAGTTTCATTATCAAGTTTCAGAAGTGGCAGTCCGCGAACAAGATCATTTGCAATCAACTTGTTGATGTAGCCGAAGTTGAGATGGGAAAGACGACGATGCCACAACCAGCTAATATCAGCTGAAGCTTTGGATAAGAGACAGATGTCTGGTTTTCCATAGATGAGGTCCATATCTAGTGGATACATGTTGCCTAGACGATCAGAATTAACTAGAATGGCTTTGGTCTTGGCATCTGTGATTATGCTCCGTTGTTTGGTGAAAAGAACTTCATGATTGTTGTCACAGAGTTGTGATACGCTGATTAGGTTGTGTTTCAGGCCTTCAACGTAGGCTACTTTCTTGATGGTGAAGTGACCATTTGTTATGTTTCCATAACCTTTGATTCTTGCAGTCATGTTATTTCCAAAAGTAACATCTTGTTTGGATTCTGTGGGTTTGAAGTCTCGTAGAAAGCTCTGGTTTCCTGTCATAGGCTTGGAGCAGCCACTATCGATATACCATGTGCCATCCTTGGGCTCTCCAGCACAGAGTGCCTGCATTTAGACAGAAAGTTTAGGTACCCAAACCATGGTGGGTCCTGATTTGTTAATGGTTTTTGATAATTTGGAATTATTGTAGTATTTGTTGATTGGACGGAATGGTTGAGGTTTAAGTTGATTTATTACATTTTCCCAAAGTGAGATTTGTTTTTGAAAACCTGTCATTTGAAATGATTTCTGATTTTGTGAAAAGTATCCTATATGTGAAGTTCCGTTTGATAACCTTTCTTTGTATCTGGGATTTTGATGATTTTGAAAAACATTATGATGACGGAATGGAATTTGGTGAAATGATGGTTTCTGAAAGTTCCCTGAGAGATTGAAATCTTGAAAGCAATTTTGAATTGGTTTTTGAAACGGTTTTTGTTTTGGATTAAAGGTTTGTTTTTGTGGCACAGAGACTGGTTTCAAAGGTTTCTCTTGGGTTTCTTTGAAAACTTTGGGCTTGCTTTGTTCTTTTGGTTTAAAGACAGCTTGAATGGGTTGTTTATTTGTCTGTTGTTTCTTTGAATACTTTTGTCCCAGACTGTTCTTTCCAATAAAGGTTGAGTTTAAAGAAGGAAAGACTGTTGGAACAAAAGTACTACCATTTTGATGATCAGAATTTTCTCCATTTAAGAAATTTTCAAGTTTGATTGTGCCATCATTCCTTGTTAGTTTAGTAGATCTCAATTGATGAGTTACTGAACTAGCAGAGTCTCATTCAGATTTTACAACTCTTTTGAATGATTTGTTGAAAAAGGTATCATCTGGGCTGCAGTTGATAACTGTTTCATCATCTGAATCGTCCTCATTAGCAGATGAGAAAAAATCTGGTTGAGGCGATTTAGAGTTTTCACTAATTGTCCCATTTTTCTTTTCAGTCTCTTCATTTTCAAAAGATTCTCTTCCAATTCCTGGTTTATAATTCGTATCAATTTTGCCAGTTCCTAAGTTGTTTGCTTTAGTGAAAACATCATCACTCAATTTTCTGGCAATATTGATAGAATCCAGTTTTCCTTGAAATCTTTGATTTTCGGATTCAAGAAATTTGATTTGCTTTGAAGAATCATCTAGTTTTAGATTTAAACTAGTGTTTTTGTCAGTTAAATCTTGAATTTTTTGTTTTAACTGAAGAACTTCCTTTTCTAAGGTATCTTTTATTTCAGATGAAATAACAGATTGATTTTTTATTTCTAAGTCCCTTTTTTGTTTTAGAGCTTCATTTAATTGTTCTAGGACGTGATTATTTTCTTCAGATTTTCGTTCAATGTCTCTTTCAAGTTTGTCTCTAGTCCTTGTGGATTCTCCAAATATGAGTTGCAAGGTTTGTAATTTAGATTTGTAGATATCAGATTTGACTATTGTGTCATGATACAGTCTAAGATCAGCTTTTAGACTGTTCTCAATCTTAGTCATGTGGGACTCAAATGGTGTTCTTGAAAGACCGAGATCTGAGATCATAGACCATACCTGATCGATGACATATGGAGCTCTTGTGGTTGGTTCATTGTCAGCCATGAAGCAGAAGTTTGACTGAGCTGGTTCAGTATCTGTTTCATCATCAGACGTTGGCCAGTGTTCCACGCTAGGTTCGTGGAATGCCATCAAAGCTTTTTGCTTTGCTTTCTGTTCTTGTTTCTTCAGCTCTTCGGCTTTTTGAGCATAGTAGGCTGAGTCTTTGACCTTGACTTTGGCTCGACAATCTCGGGCATAATGATTTAGTCCTTTGCATTTGTGACAAATGATTACGTCATCATCATCATCGTTATTGTCAGCCTTTTGGCTCTTAACGGGTGGTCTTTCAGATGTTTGAGTTTGTTTCTGTTGAGATGGTTTTGAATGATTTTGCTGAAATCCAGAACTTTGGTTATTATAAGAGTTGTGATTATTTTGAAAGCCACGATTCTGAAAGTTTTGTCCAAAAGTGGATCTTTGTTGAAAATTTGGTCTGAAGTTTGATTGATTATGATGTGGAAAAAATCTTTCGAGATTAGTGTTTGCTACCAAAGCGCACAATTGTTGGTAATCAGCTTCATTATTTGGATCAGACAAGTCACAAGAATTACTTAAAAAAGCTTGGTTTTGATTTAAATCAATTTGACTTTGATCAAGAAAATGTGTTTGGTTTTGAGAGGATGTTGACAACAGAGCAAGTGGTCCTCCAAAAGAAGTAGACGTTGGTGGGTCAATCGAGGATTCATACGATTGTAATTCTCCGTACAGATTATACAAAGATTCAGTATGAATTGTTGGATTTCCCTGAATGATGAGTTTGACCATTTTCCAGCTTTCATAAAGGTTGTTTAAAAATTTGAGGTTTATCTCATGCTGTGACTTTTTGATGCCCAAATTATTCATTTTGATGGTAATGAGATTGAACCTGTCATGAGCATCATGGATGGTCTCATGTGAAAACATTTTGAAGTTGTCAAATTCGTTTAAAACAGATGTTTTCTTGTTTCCAATGATTCTCTCATTTCCTTCAAAACGATTTTTAAAAGTTTGCCAAATTTGGTTTGCAGTTAAAAGGATTATATCATTCATTTGGCTTAGAATACTGTGGGGTATTCCAGACACAAGCTCCTTTTTGGCTTGAAGTTCAAGTTTCTTCCTTTCATTCAGTATATCCAAGTTACTCGTAAGAGAGGTCATGTTATCTGGTAGAGATCCGTCTACACATTTCCACACATCTTCACTTATAGAGTTGAGATGAAGATTCATACGACCTACCCATGATTTATATTCTTCAGGAATAAGAATGGGTGCTCGAGTACCTGAACCTATACTGTTAGCAATATATACAGAATTTATGTTTGAGTAGTTTGCGGAAGACATTTTTGTTTTTTTTTTGTTAACGAAAATGTGATGTTAAAATAAAAATTTTTTTTTTTAAATTTTTCCTCTTTTTTTTTTTTTTTGAACAAGTGATATTAAGATGAAATTTTTAAAGAAAACTTATTGGTGGTTTATAAAAACGCTACACAAAAGTTTTCGACAAAAATTTCAAAGTAAATCACACAAGCTCTGATACCAATTGTTGAAAATACGATAACTGGTCTCCACGAATAAGGTTTTTAAGCCGATTACTGTGTGACATATATGTATTTTAGCTATAATATGCGGAATAAAAATAAACTAAAATTAAGTTGCTAAAGCTATAAATAAACAAAATAAAGCGGTAAATCTAAACTAGACAGTATTTAAATAGACAGAATGCGGTAAATAAAGTAAATGTTAGAAGTTAGAGGTTATTTGTAATAAACGCCATTATCAACGATAAAGTGTTTTTACAATAAATAAAAAGGTTTGAAGTTAGAAGTTAGAAGTTAGATGTCTCGGTTAAATACAGTCCTCATATGTTTTCGTTGCCGAGGTTCAATTCGGATGTATTGGATATTTGGTACAGTTGATTTATAACAGTTTAAATAAATCAATAACGACACAGATAATTTCAAAAGAACTTATCGATAGCTGAGGAAGATGGTGTTTTCTTTGAAGCGTCGATTCTTGTTCTTTACGGTAGGAAGAGGTTTGGTAGTTTTTGGTGTTTGGTGAAATGGGTTTTTGGTGTCGGTTTAATTGAGATGCACGGGGTTTTTGTGGTTTAGTTTTCGTGGTGTATGTATTTGGTAGAGGGTGTGTAGGTTTTGTAGTTTGGTATTCGGGTTGAGGTTGTTTAGAGGTTTGAAGTTTGGTCTCGGGTGGAGGTTTTGTTTCTTGCGGTTATATGGTTTGATTCTCGTTGCCAAATGCAGAGATTTGAGTGTCTTGAGGTTTCTGGTCGTGGGTAAGAGTGTATGGTGCTTGGTTGATGTATATGTGTTGTGTGAAAAATCAGCAAGAGAGAGCATCAATTTATAGTTCTGCCCAGGTGAGATCGGGTCGCGATCCTCTATAGGATCGGGTCGCGATCTTGAGTGAAGTGCGCTTTTGTGCTGGCCACTACCCGACTCAGTGGACTGTGGTTGGTGGGTCGGGTCGCGATCCGTAAGGATATCGGGTCGCGATCGTGTCGGGTCGCGATTGATAAAGAGATCGGGTCGCGATCTCGTCGGGTTGCCATCGGTTCGCGATCTTTGGTCAGCACAGCGTCACGCGTTTGTCATTTGGATCGGGTCGCGATCCGGGTTGAGATTGGGTCGCGATCTGAGCTGTTGCTGCCTTTTACTTCTTTTGTTTTGTTTTTCTTCACGTCGCGACACATGTGCTGTCGGGTCGCGATTGCTGTAGCTGGGTGACATTTTTGCTCTTTGGTACATAGCGTCACTTTCTCAGGTTTGGTTGATCTTGGTTTGGTTGATCTCGAATTTACGCAACCTGAAATAAACTGATAATATTTGTTAAAAAACATTTCGACTTATTTCAGTGATGGTCACATAAAAACATAAAAAAAACATTATTCAACACTTTGGCAGTTTGCTCATCAGGTGTGAGACTTGTGTCCATATTAGATGTGTTTACAGGGGTCTTAATATGACTTGTCTCCACATGAGATGTTTCGATAGCGGTCATATATGCAAACACCACCGTATTTTTAGTTAATGAAACAATAGGATCAGAAAGTGGTACCGTGGAAGTTTTCTCTTCGGTTGGTGGAGGAGGTATAATGGTATTCTCACGATGAGAATATTCTTCATCACCTTCTTCATCCTCTTCGAATCGCGGTGTTGGTGGTCTTGAAGATTGTACGGGTTTCTTCTTTGATGGTTTAACAGATTGGGTTTTCTTCCTTGTCCTGGATTTCTTTGCTGGTGCTTCGGATGGTTCTGTTGTGCCTTTACGTTTGCCACCCTTGGCCTTGGGTAGTCCGGATTCAATAACCCTGGTGAATACCCTGAGTGGTTGAGGAATCGTGAGTGTGTTTCAGTACTCTATCAAGGTAAGATTGTCATCGGGAACCTTGCATAGCATAGCCTCAGGAATTGAAGCAATAAATTCCATCTTGTCATCAGAAGTTGAACTTGAGGGAACTTGAACTAGACTGAAGTCATGGACAAACAGATCTGAAGGCACTGGTACATTTTCATGGGCATAGACAGCTTGGACGATAAGTGCCCAGAAACGTGTTGATGGGATGTCTGTGGCCCTCTTCGCATGATTTATATAGGTGGTGAAGTCTGTTCATAGTATTGAATCATAATCAACTGGAACGTTGTAGTAAATACCATAGTGTATTTGGAGGAACATGTAGGCAGCCGAATCAAGGCCTGAAGTTGACACGCCTAGGTCGTCGTGCAGTCAAAAATAAGAGAAAACCTAACACACACTCGTATAGCGATAGTCAGGGTCGATCCACAGGAGCTTCGTGGTTAGACTAGATGAGAGATTACCAACGAGTAGTGTCACAGCTACAGTCGGAGGATCTAGTTTCTACCTTCCTAATCACTAGCAAACAAAAGCAATGATCAAACACACTCAAGCCAAGCTAAGCTAAGCTCAAATGACCTAGTCACTTTCTGAAATCAGAAGTACATCTCTGAATCAGAAGCAATCAAAGGCATCCAAACTAGCAAAACCAAGCAAAGCATAAACTAGCCACTAACTAAAGTTCTACTGAACAGTTACTAGCCAAGGTTTAATGCCTACAACTAACCTAATTAGTTACTGATTTCAGCAAAGGAAAACAGTCCCAATAAGATCAAAACAATATCCAAACATAAATCAAACATCCAAAACCAAACACAAGCATAAAAACACCGAAAAGCTAAGATTAAATGTAACCAAATGCTTCTCATTCACCAAATCCGAATCCAAACATAAAAACAGTAACCAAATGATCCAAAACCAGAAGCCAAAGCTTAATATCAATGGTTGTCACGCCCAAAGATACAAAACCAAGCTTAAATCCAACTATTTAATTACAAATAAAATCTAAAACTAACCAATACCAAATGAGAGTCTTCTGGAATGAAATCTTGGAGTCAAAGAGCTTCAAGGTCGATTTTACACCCGGTCTTTGCTCTGGTTTTCGGCTAGAAATGCCTCTATTTATACTTGCAAATTTCCCGCAGCCGCGCCGTGCAGAAGTGAAATCCGCGGCGCGCATACTAATCTTTTCTCGTTTCTTCGGCATTTGAATGTGTTCCACCGCCTTAAGCCCGCGTCGCATAAATGATGTATCCGCGGCGCGCGTACGAGTTTCCTTGATTTTTCATTCTTTCCAAACTTCTTCCTTTTGCACGCTTTTAGTCCCTGTTTCCATTCTTTTTCTCCAAACAAGTCCTGGGACGAAAAGTGAGAAAACCCAGACATATTTGATATAATTTTATCAAGAACAAGGCTCAACAACGCCTAAAATACTTAATATCACTAGGTGTTGTCAAACACCCCACACTTGTGCCTTGTTTGTCCCCAAGCAAGAGAGTTTTTAACAAATTATAATAAAGAATCAAACAATTTTTGACTGTGTTCAGTTTCAAAGTTTATTGCTCTTCGAGTAAAAGTGGAATAGTTCGCGAAAACATAATTGAATTGTTCTTTGGAATTCATGGCTTTCTAGAGAACCCTTGATTACAAACTTTCTGTCCACAATGAAGTGTACTTACTCATTCAGATTCTAAAGGCCGTTAAGGAATTGTCCATGACTTTCGATGTTGTCCGTTTAGCGAGCTTTCAGAAATACCATCCCAGACCAGACGATCTTAGGTGGTAAGGTGCATAAGGCCCACCCATTTTAGACCTACCGGCTGGAACAACAAATGCCACAGATTGACTTTTCCTTCCTAAATTCCAATCCTAAAACATCTCAATCTTCTAAACTCGTAAAACTCAACTTATTTGACTAACTAATAGCATGATCACAATTAAACAGTATTTCTTGAAAAATACTAATGCTATCACAATCACAAACCATTCATTTCAAAATTGCAATTTATTAAAAATTTTGAAAAATATTGCTAACAATTGAAAAATTGATCATTTCTGCAAAAAATTTCAAAAAAATCTCTTTCGACCGTCCACACCCCACACTTAAAGTCGTACAACGTCCCCGTTGTACAAAATTATTTCAAAACAAGGGAGAAAGAGTTACCCCTTTTTGGACGATAGACTGCTTGGTGCTCAATATCACAGGTATAATTGCGTACAGATGGATCCTTGATTTCGTATTCTGGAGTTGTAGCGCTACAGTGAACACGCCGGTGGTCGAGACAAGTGGAGGGGGCACGGTGACCCCACACTTGTCTGAGACAACTCCTTCTCAAATTGGTAAATCATGCATAACTTAACAAACAAATTAAAAACAAACACGACAAATAAAATATGAACAAAATATACAGATAGAAGTGTCATAAGTTTATACATATATCCCAAAAATATAAAAAGAAAAGAAAAAGAAAAAGTACATCAATCACTGCCAGGTGGCCTGGAGGGTCCGGCCTCATGATCATGGGCCCTGGCTAGGAATGGTCGGGGGTGTCGGCCCTGCTGTGTGGCCAAATCCAAAAGTACCTCCCCGATCCATGCCAACTGATCCTCAATCCTGGCAACCCTGGCTGCCAGGTCCTCCTGATGTGGCTCTGTCGGGGCTGCGGGCTCTGACGCTGGCTCTGGCCTCCTGCGTCTCCTGCCAGGCTGGGCGTACGCGGGCTGAGGTGCCTGAGGAGGCTCGGTCGGTGCCCGGATGAACTGCCCCAGGCGCTGCTGCTCAATGAGCCGCATCCTCTCCAAAGTGCGTGCTGTAGTGCGCGATGGAGGCAGAGCGGTCAAGGAAGCTGCCACGGAGGCAGTAAGGACCCCATAGGAACGGGCCAGGAGGGTAATAAAATACCCCCTGGCTAGTGGGCTGCTGGTGGAGGCGCCAGTCGAGTGGGTGGAGAGAGCAACCGCGAGGGCGAAGGGGAGATGGAGGAATCGGGACGGGTCGAGGAGAGCCCATAAAAATGTCATGTCCTCCCCAGACACCTTCTCGCCTCCCTCCCATGACGGAGGTGGAGACGATCCGGTGCATGAGGCGGTGAAGTGGATCGCGTAGGTGGCTCTCCCTCGAGGTCCCTGCCTCATACATGACGTTGGACAGTGGTGTCCAAATCTCCATGTTGGGAGCCCGCTCTGGCTGCCCCTGGATGCACGCACCAAAGAACTGCGTGAAGTAACGGTGCTGCAAATCCGCCGGAGTGTAGATGCATGTGCGCCTCCCGAACTCCCGGAGGTTGCACTCCCTCTGTACACCTCCCAAGCGAAAACGGATGAGCCTGGATCGTGGATCCGACGCACTGGGAGCGAAATGGATGGTAGACCGGAACTCCAGGAGAAGCTCCGTATAGACCACATCCTCATCAGTGGCCATGATCCGGTCCCATCCTCGGCAAGTAAATGACGCCTCCTCATGGGTCCAGGTGCGATGCAAGAACGGCTCGATCGCACCCCATAGCCCTGCGGCTCTCAATATATCTCTGTCAATAACCGTCGCCTCTAGAACCCGACGACTCCTCAATGCGTCTCTCCATGAAGTATACTCTGCAGAACTGGCCAGTCCCTCGGGGAACTGGAGGAAGGCATGCTCCAATCTGAACATCATCTTCAAAAAGAAAATATAGCCACAAAACAAAAATTTTGCGAAATCAGTCCCTATCTTCCCTGTCGCACCGCGGCGCGGCCCGAGAGCAAGGGCGCGGCGCGGCGTGCGGCTGTTTCCAAACCCCGATCCAAAATCTCAATTTATCCTGCTATAACTCAATCTAATCACACCACAAGGTAGCCTAGGTTCCGACTAGCTCATCTAGGGTCTCCATTTGGCAAAACAAACACCCTATGAGCTAGCATTAGCGATTCTAAGTTTTGAACTATTTCGAGCAAATCACTAAAATTAACTACCTAATCACTAGTTTTAACGAGCAATAGATAGTTAGAATGGCGTACATTGACAGTGGAAACAAAATGAGCAAGAAAAATTGCAAGAGAATTTCGGTAACCAGAGCTCCGAGTCGTGTGTGGGTTATGTGAGCCGCGGCTTACCTTATAAAGGAGAAAACCGACTGATCGTTTACCGCGTCGCGGGTTTACGCTTTGCGCGTCGCGCGTGTCACCAAATCAACCTCTGCGCATCGGGCTGGTTTACGATCCCGCGTCACGTAATTCAAATACCCGCGGCGCGGACTTCAAAAATTTCAAAACTTCTCAAATGACCCCACACTTATTTCAAACTACTAGTACCTGCAAAAAGATTGATGTATTTTTGTATTTTATTCAAAGAAATATATCCTAACTTATGACACGATGGGTTGCCTCCCAACAAGCGCTAAGTTTAACGTCTTCAGCCAGACGTACTATTCCTACTACAGCTACGGTGGATCGTATGCCTTCTTCCTTTGCTGATTTTCAGTCACCACCGCCCCTTTGTTGACCCACTGCTCCTCAAACTTTCCTGGGTCGAATGGCTTGTTGGTTCTCCTATTGCTACCCAGCTGCCGTCTTCTGATGATTTCCCGCGAGTGCTTGGAAGTAGCTTTGAACCTCCAAACTCGGTCCTTCCTTCTATATCTCTTCAAGGTCAAAGGCTTGACATGAAGCGCGCCCAGTGCCGCTTCCAGGAGTTGTGCTGTGCCTCGTTTGTTGCTCTCATATTGTGTGTTATTTTCGGTTTGCAATTTTGGCTTGCAGTACCAATAAAGATTTTCCAATTGAATGGGATCGGAAGGCAACATACCGAGATGCTTCCATATGTCCTCATCGATAGTATTGATTACATCTAATTTTCCATTCATGAATGGATCATGAATGGTGATAAAATCATTTTTATTATTTTCAAAAATTAACTCGTCAGCATCAATTTCGTGATCCTCGTCCAACAGGTGGATCGGGACCAAAAGTGAGCGACTAGTTTGATCTGATGGTGGTACAAAGTCACCCATCATCAGATCCTTACTTCCAAATTCCTCAAAATTTTCAAAAATTACAGGGTCGGGGGTAATATTGTCATCTACACCCCCTTCCTCAAAGACATTGGTAACTCAACAATTTCATGACTTGTTGGGCTGGAATCTGTACTGTCACTTACAGTCCCCTCCACAATATCCTCATCAACCAAATTTTCTGGTGATGGTATGGATTCACCCAACACCAGATCAACATTACTAATACTCTCAAAAACATCAAAAGCTGTTGAGTCAGAGGTAGCATTGTCACCTACGACCTCTTCCTCAACAACATTTTCGACCATTGCAGTGGTCTCTTGACTTTCCCACGGTGTATGCCCTTCCATCACATATTCAGGTGATGCAAGTTCACACACATTATTATTGGTATGAAAATCACTCGCCTCCAGTTCTGGCGAAGGTGGCGAACATTTCCAACTTTCCTCTAATCTATTTAAAGAAGCTTGCAATCTTAAAAGAGCATCAGCCTGGTCCTTCTGTTCTTGGTGAGTGTTATACCAGAGTACCCAAAGTTGGGCCCAAGTTGCAGAATTTTCAGGTTGAAATAACTCCTCGGTCCGCCATCCATTGTCATCGGGTGATCCATTGTAGCAATCATCCTCGTAATAGGTGTCGGCCGGATTTTCATAATCTTCATAATACTGATCCGGGTACATGTAATCGCCCATTATGAAGACGTACGCATACCAGAATTCAAAGAACTAAAATCAAACATTAAATATCAGAAGCTAAGTCCTACAAATCACCTAATCTAAGCGCACAGCTCCCCGGCAACGGCGCCAAAATTTGACACGCCTAGGTCGTCGTGCGGTCAAAAATAAGAGAAAACCTAACACACACTAGTATAGCGGTAGTCAGGGTCGATCCACAGGAGCTTCGTGGTTAGACTAGATGAGAGATTACCAACGAGTAGTGTCACAGCTACAGTCGGAGGATCTAGTTTCTACCTTCCTAATCACTAGCAAACAAAAGCAATGATCAAACACACTCAAGCCAAGCTAAGCTAAGCTCAAATGACCTAGTCACTTTCTGAAATCAGAAGTACATCTCTGAATCAGAAGCAATCAAAGGCATCCAAACTAGCAAAACCAAGCAAAGCATAAACTAGCCACTAACTAAAGTTCTACTGAACAGTTACTAGCCAAGGTTTAATGCCTACAACTAACCTAATTAGTTACTGATTTCAGCAAAGGAAAACAGTCCCAATAAGATCAAAACAATATCCAAACATAAATCAAACATCCAAAACCAAACACAAGCATAAAAACACCGAAAAGCTAAGATTAAATGTAACCAAATGCTTCTCATTCACCAAATCCGAATCCAAACATAAAAACAGTAACCAAATGATCCAAAAACAGAAGCCAAAGCTTAATATCAATGGTTGTCACACCCAAAGATACAAAACCAAGCTTAAATCCAACTATTTAATTACAAATAAAATCTAAAACTAACCAATACCAAATGAGAGTCTTCTGGAATGAAATCTTGGAGTCAAAGAGCTTCAAGGTCGATTTTACACCCGGTCTTTGCTCTGGTTTTCGGCTGGAAATGCCTCTATTTATACTTGCAAATTTCCCGCAGCCGCGCCGCGCAGAAGTGAATTCCACGGCGCGCGTACTAATCTTTTCCCGTTTCTTTGGCATTTGAATGTGTTCCACCGCCTTAAGCCCGCGTCGTGCAGATGATGTATCCGCGGCACGCGTACGAGTTTCCTTGATTTTTCATTCTTTCCAAACTTCTTCCTTTTGCACGCTTTTAGTCCCTGTTTCCATTCTTTTTCTCCAAACAAGTCCTGGCACGAAAAGTGAGAATACCCAGACATATTTGGTATAATTTTATCAAGAACAGGGCTCAACAACGCCTAAAATACTTAATATCACTAGGCGTTGTCAGAAGTCCTGCCAGAGAGGCTCCTCAAGATGACATTGAAGAAATATCCCCAAACCGAAGGCAATTTTTTCTTCTTGAAAGAGCTCATTGATCGAGTAATTTGTGTGTGTCCCATCTCGTTAAGCATGTTCAGTATCTCGGATTGAGAAGCCATCTGAAACCTTCCAGACACTGGTAGATGAAGAATCCTAGCAAACTGATATTTCTTTACGGTAATCGTTTTCTTGTTGTCATTGGCAGTGATGATGTCAAAGGACACTGATTTTCCATCTGCATTCAGACGTGCTGTATGGTGTGCCCGGTTGACCCATATTTTTGGAACTTCAGCAGTTGCAGTCATGGCGTAATGATGGGGTGAGTATCACAAACACACCACCAGCATCGCCATTGTTGAGGAGTAAGCTTGAGGGTCCAGATTTGCGATGTGATTTGCCGACATAGGGTTGAGATCGGGAATGGAATCGGCATCTCCTAATGTGAAAGAAATTTCATCAGTAGTCATGGTGAGTGGTTTTGATATTTGAGAGGTGAGAGTGTTTTGAAGAGTAGTTGCAGGTTCTGAGAAAAGGGAGACGGAAGGGATGAATGGGAGGGATGGTACGTTTAAATACTGGGATGATGAGTGGAGAGAGAAGGAGCATTTAATGCTTGGTTTTTGAACGGTCGAATAGGGTTTCTCCACGTCATCCGTAAGTTGAGGGGACATTCCCTTTTTATTGGTGTGACAGCTCCTTCATCTCCAAGTAACCGTTGTCCTTGATGCTCATTGGTTCCTGCATATCCCAATGTAAAACAGGATCAGTGAGGATCCCAATTATCTTGTTAAATCCCAACAAACATCATTACCATACGATTTAATAATAAAAAAGGAACAAAATAAAGTAAAAATATTTGTGACTTTTTTTATTTTTGAATGTACAACCGAAGTCTGCTCATATTTTAGCCATGCCGATCATCCGAAGTGAAACACAAGGATCTATTGAATTTTGTGAAAGCATGATTTTTGGTTTAGTTCAAAGGATGAGCGCTGATTATTCTAGGAAGTCCTTATGACACATTCATACCCGAACAAGATTAATGTAGTGTAGCAATCATACGGATAGCTGAACCCGGTGTAAGTATTCCACCTTCGCTTTTGTGTAAACATAGTAGGCATTATTAAGTCTCCAAGTATTACGTAGGATAAACTTAGATGACACATCCTGATACGAAGAGGTGCTTCTTTTAGTTTCTAAGTTGAAATGTTATGGGACTGTGAAATAAAAGAAAATTTATCTCGATTCGCCAGATGGAGTATTTGGACACGCCTTTCGGATGACAAGCCTTTGAAAGTTGTGCACTACTCCACCCTTGTCACTGAAGACAGGTTACTGAGATGTTCATACCCCCAACCCGGTTCTCAACTGTGTCACAGGAGATCCTGATTGATGCATTGAAGACAGGGGGTACGCCTTGAGTACTTTGTGATCAGAAGGGGACCGAAACGTCGGATGTGAATAGTAACGCATTGTTACATGGACAGTTATTGTTTAAAAAAACGTTACTTATCCGAACTGAACCGAAGGTTCGCTTATGAAGACTTGAAAAACCAGAATTTTCCTAAACTTACAAAAAAAAACAAATTTTTCTTAAACAAAAAAAAACAAAAAAATGAAATTTTTCCTAAACTTCAAAAAAAACTTAAAATTATTTAAGAAGAAAGATAAAGCTATTAGGTTGAAGGTACTTAGCTGATTATGTGTTTGGAACTACAGATGACTCAAGCATGCCAAGCCCATGAATGATTCGTGTAAATGCTTTTTCATCAAGGGCTTTGGTGAAGATGTCTGCCAACTGATCATTCGTATGAACGAAATGAACCTCAATATTTCCTTCTTCTACATGACTTTTAATGAAGTGATATCGAAGGGAAATGTGTTTGGTCTTCGAATGTTCAACTGGATTATGAAAGATTCGGAAGGCGCTTTGTGAGTCACAGAATAGAGGTATTCTTTGCATGTAGATAGCATAATCACGTAGTTGGCTTTGAACCCAAATCATATGAGAAGTGCATGCAGCTGCAGTTATGTACTCGGCTTCGGCTGTGGAAATGGAAACACACGTTTGCTTTTTCGATTGCCTGCTGATGAGCTTGACATCTAGAAACTGACATCCACCCGAAGTGCTTTTACGATCAAGTGCACACCCTCCAAGATCAGCATTGGAGTAGGCTTGAAGAAAGAAGCCTGAGTTGACAGGGTACCATAATCCAAGAGAAGGAGTTCGATGTAGATAGCGAAAGATGGTCTTGACTGCAGCTAAATGGGGTTCTCTTGGATTCGCCTGATATCGTGCACAATTACAAACTGAGAACATGATATCTGGGCGACTGGCAGTTAGGCATAGTAAAGAACCGATCATGCTCCTGTAGACTTTCTGATCGACGGCCGGTTTGTCAAGCGAAGGTGTGAGTCTTGTACCAGCAGCCATGGGAACCTTCGCATTTGAACAATTTTCCATCCCAAATTTCTCCAAAAGGCTTCGTGTATATTTTTCTTGGTTTATGAGAATGCCTTTGGAGGTTTGTTTGACATGCAATCCAAGAAAGAAATTTATCTTCCCCATCATGCTCATTTGAAACTTACTTTTCATTAGGGTTTCGAAATCTTTTGAAAGAACAGGGTCTGTTGATCCGAAGATGATATCATCCACGTAGATTTGAACTAACATGCGATGATTACCAACTTTCTTTCGAAAGAGAGTGGGATCAACAGAACCTTGTTTGAAGTTTGATTGCTTTAAAAACCAGGTTAAAGTTTCGTACCATGCCCTTGGTGCTTGCTTTAGCCCGTAGACTGCCTTGTCAAGGATATAACAGTGATCTGGGTATTTTTCGTTTATAAAACCAGGAGGTTGTTCCACATACACTGTTTCCTCAAGTTCGCCATTTAAAAAGGCAAATTTGACATCCATTTGATAGACATCAAAGTTTTTTATGGGCAGCGAATGCCAAAAAGATTTGGACGGACTCAAGTCTGGCATGGACGGACTCAAGTCTGGCAACAGGAGCGAAGGTTTCATCATAATTGATTCCCTCCTGTTGGCAATATCCTTTGACAACGAGTCTAGCTTTGTATCGTACAATGTTACCTTCTGGTGTCAAGTTTATTTCTAAAAACCTATTTAAGACCTACTACAGAAGAGTTGGTTGGTTTAGGAATTAAACGCCACACCTTGTTTCGTTCAAATTCAGCCAACTCACTCTGCATGGCCTCAACCCAATCGGAATATTGAAAAGCTTCTTTTATAGTTTTAGATTCAACTTTTGAAATGAAAACATTAAACATGCAAAAATCTGATCTTTTGTTTAATTCATTTTGCTTTGCTTTTAATTGAGATCGAGTAAGTACCTTTTCATCTGGATTACCAATTACCTGAGTCTTCGGATGATCGCTTGTCCATTTTTCAAGAGGAGGATATACAGGGTCATATTCTGGGAGTGTTTCTCCATGCACCTCTTCCGTATCAGATGGATAATCTGAAGTCGACTGATTATCTTTAGGCGTTGTGTTAGGAATTGGTTGCTCCCCCTCAACAGAAGCTGCCTTGTCACATGAATCCCCCTCGAATTGAGAAGGGGTTTGTCTTGATGATGAGCTTGGTGGTTCTTTTGAGTAAGCATCATTCGGATCATTGGATGATACAGAAGGTGAATACTCCCCCTCAACCGAAGGATCCTTTGTGTTGGATGTCTCACACTACCCCTCAACCGAAGGATCTTTTTGCTTAGTTGTCTCAGACTCCCCCTCAACAGATGGTCTATCCTTTGATGGTTCAGTTGTGGGATGATCGTCCGTGAGCTTGTTGATTTCTGGTATATTATTGTCCTTCACATTTGATTCAGCATCTATTGCATGATCAGGACTCTCAAATAGGAAAGAGAAATCAAGAATAAAATAGTCCAGAGGTATAACATCAATTGGTATTTCTGGAAAGAGTGTTTCTGATTTCTTGATATAACGATCATCAAATGTCAGATTGAAGGTTTCCTCAATCTTCCTTGTTGTCTTATTTAGTACACGATATGCTTTCACAGAGTGTGAGTAGCCAAGGAAGACACCATCATCGGATTTACAAACAAACTTCGTAGTACCGGGTTTGAGTTTCATGATAAAGCATCGACAACCAAATACATGGAAGTATTTTACATTAGGTTTCCTTTTGTTTATGACTTCGTACGGAGTGATGTTGAATATTCTATGAAAGAAGGAATGATTCTGAGTGAAGCATGCAGTTGCAACAGCTTTGGCCCAGAAGTACATAGGAAGATTTGCGTAGTCAAACATTGTTCTTGCAGCTTCGCATAAGGACCTATTTCTTCGCACAACCACTCCGTTTTGCTGTGGAGTATAGGGGGCAGAAAAATTATGAGTGATGCCCTTCTCCTTCAGATACGAGTCAATAGTTTGATTTTTGAATTCAGTGCCATTGTCACTTCGGATAGCTCGTACTGGTTTTTTGAGATGAAGCTCGATTTTCTTAATGAAGGCAATGAGTTTTGCAGGTGTGTCTGACTTTTGTCATAGAAAGATTACCCAAGTGAATCGTTAAAAGTCATCCATGATAACTAAGATGTATTTCTTTCCACCAAGAGACTCAACCGTCGAAGGACTACAAAGGTCAATGTGTAGTAGTTCAAGAGGTTCGGTGATTTTGGAGTCTATGGTAATTGGATGAGCTTGTCGTTTTTGCTTCCAGTGCTCGCAAGCCGCACATAGAGTGTCATTGTCAAACTTCAGTGCAGGCATACCCCGGAAAAGATCAAGAGCAACCAGCTTGTTGATGTTCTTGAAGTTCAGATGAGATAGTCTCCGATGCCAAAACCAACTGAGATCTGAAGGACCTTTAGAGAGTAGACAGATATATGGAGCCCTAACAATTGGCTTCATGTCCGGTGGAAACATTTCACCCTTCCTTTTTGATTTTAGCAAGACTTCCTTGGTCTTTTTCTTCTTAATTATACTTCCAGCTTCATCGAATGAGACTTTTCAACCGGTCCCCACAACAAGTTGAGACACGCTGACTAGGTTGTGCTTTAGACTTTCCACATATGCTACTCGATTGATAGTAAATTTTCCATTGGTTATCTTCCCATATCCTTTTATGGGACATGTCTCATTGTTCCCAAATTTCACATCTCCTCCGTCTTCTAAGCTTCTGAAATCCATTGAATACTCTATCCTCCCCGTCATGTGTCGTGAGCAGCCACTGTCAATGTACCATTCCTTATCGTACTGCTCATCGATCATTAACTACAATTTAGAGAGTAAGTTTAGGTACCCCACATGGCTTGGGTCCTTGAGGGTAAGTATTTGGATCATAGACCCATGATGCAACCATATCATCCTTTTTGGTGCCAGAAGTTGAAGCAATATTAGACACAATAGAGGGTGCGTATGTGTGTGCTTTAGTGAGTTTTGGAATCCATTTCAAAATTTTCTTTGGATTTTGCACTTTGGGATTCAATGTTGAAAGTGGGTTTGGTTTTACTGGTACCCATTTTGGTTTTGAAATGAGAGTTTTTCCCGACGAAGAACTACATTGAGTAGATTCCCATAGAAATTCTTCATAAGCGAGTTTAATCTCTTGAATTGTTAAAATTTTGTCTTTGAAAAAATCCATGTTTTTGTCTAGCCAAACATGAAACGTGTCAACCAAGTTGCTTCCCTTGGAAAAAATTTTCTTTGTTGCTTTTTCATATTTATTGTTTGAACAAATTGGTTTTGTTGGTTCAAAAACAATATTCTGAGGTCTTCTTGAAAGATTTTTGACAGTAAACGATTTTTTTTTATTTTGAAAGGCTTTCTTTTTGTTTTGAGAATCACGATAGTTTTTCCTTCATCTATTTTCATAAAATCGTTTGTGTTTTTCAAGAAAAGAAGTTTAAGTTTTAATTTGATTTCGATTATCTGAGAAATTTCGACTATGTGAAAAGTGTCGATTATTTGAGAAGTTTTGATTATTACGTCGTCCGAAGGTGTTTTTCATCTGAAGCAAATCTTGTTTTCGTTTATTGATTTTAAATTCCATTTATGCATTTAAAGTATTTTCAAGCATTTTATCAAATGAGAAAAAGCCTTCGGGTGTGACATTCACATTGGCTTCTTTCATAAGCGAAAGTAGTTCGCAACTCTCTTCAAGTTTTACACATTGTTTAATAAAAACTGTATTTTTAAAGTCAGAAACCTTTGGATATGTACACGCTAGCTTGACAAGTCTTTTGGATTTATCAACAACGAATTTTGAATAGTCATCCGAAATATCAAGAATTTGAAAAGATTTAGATTCATTATCCGAAGAATCATGTGTAACCTCAGAAGAGCTATTTTGAAGATTATTTGGAGTAATGTTGCTTTCTTTAGTTACACAAGATTCAAATTTATTTGAAGAACAAACTGAGGAAGTTTTTTGTTGAGACAAATCGATGCAGTCTATTTCTTCAATGTTAGAATCAGAATCATCATCAGAAGCATTATCATTTATATTATCAGTATTACTTTTATTTGATAGAGGAATGGTGGGTAGAGACTTATCCATTACTTTTAACAGATCATTAGAACTTAAAAAATTTTCAAATGGAACAATATCATGAGCGTAAGTTGGGTTTCCAATTTCGATAGATGAAACAATAGATTCACATTCATATGAAAGAGAATCTACATCTTGTAACTTAAACTCAATAAAAGGTAATAGATTTTTGTGATGATCCAAAGCAATATCCGAAGAATGAGAAATATGCATAATGTAAGGATATAATCTTTTAGCAGTTTCACAAAAAATATTCCTTTGTTTCAGTAATAATTCATTATTTTGCATATACTGTTCCCTACTTTCTTCTAAAATATCTATTCGTAATTGACTCTTCTCTAATGCCACACGCATTCCTTCTAGCTTTCCCTTGAGCGAAATTACTTCCTCCTTTGCCTGACATGCATCACTATATGATGAAACAAGTAGTTGACTCATATA
Source organism: Cichorium intybus (assembly GCA_023525715.1). NCBI lineage: Eukaryota > Viridiplantae > Streptophyta > Magnoliopsida > Asterales > Asteraceae > Cichorium > Cichorium intybus. Next base: position 54,400,778 of record CM042017.1, read on the forward strand.
CAGACAGTCAGAAGTAATTTCGTTAAGGTCATTAATAAAAAGTTCTTCTGGAACGTTAAAGTTTTGAAGTAAGAGTGATACATGTTCTAGAATTGTAAGGTGAGCATTAGACGATGAGTTAGTTGCTTGCGCCATCAGACAACACCAGTGATATTGATTTCTTCCTCTTCATCCGAACTCTCATCATCGGACCATATGCCATGGCCAGTATGTACAGCAAACATTGCACCATGAGTATGTTTGCGAATTTCATCGTCATCCGAACCAGATGACCAAATTTGGTAAGTACCATCACCACTTTTAGGAGCAACGAGAGATAGGCTCAGAGTCTTTGCACGAACCTCTTCTAGTTTCTTCATATAGTAAGCTTCATCTTTGACTCTTTCCTTTTTCTCATTCGCCTTCTTCAACATGCAGTCTTTTGCTAGATGATTCTTTCCATAGCAGTAGTTACAGTCGTATCCAGAATCACCTAATAACTTCTTTTCTGGTTGAGGTGTTACATCCGACTTTGGTTTGTTGGAGTGTTTAGTAGGTTTTATTGGCTGTTTTCCATTATTGAAATTTCGATTGAAATTAGGTTTGTTCTGTGGCCTTTTCTGAAAGTTTCTACTATTATTAGAGTATAAAGCCTTCGTATCACTTTCTTCCTCCTCATCACCTTCATCATCAGCATCAGTGACCTCATCGGATTCAGTTTTTGAGACAAAAGTCAGAGAGCCAACATTGGGTAGATCACCGACTTCCTCTAAAACATCATACTCGTAGGATTTGAGCGGATTATAGAGTTCTTCGAGCGAGTATGAGTTGATCTTCTCATGAGCTCTCACCATCATGGCAATCTGCTTCCATTCCCTTTGGAGACATTGCATGAACCGAAAGTTTGTTTCATGTGAAGTCTTTGAAACACCATATTTCTCTAGTTCGTATACCACATCAGTAAACCTTTTGAATGTCTGTTCAATCTTCTCATTGTCCAGTTGTTTGAAGTTGCTGTAGTCAGCCAAAATGTTCTTAAGAATGCTCTTTTTCATGACATCACTACCTTCATATCGCATCTTCAGTCTGTGCCAAATTTCTTTTGCTGATTTTGACCTTCGGATCATGTTGAAGGCGACAGGAGGTATACCACTTTTCAATTCACGCATGCATCTCTTGTCATTCTCGATCTTCTTCTTGTTCGTAACAATAACAGCTTCAGTATCAACAGGAGTAGTTGTAGCTTCACCAGATTTAGCAGCAAATCTGGTTTGAACATTAGTAGTAAAAGGACCTTCCCTCAATGACCTTAAAATATCTTCGTCGATAACAGATAAGTGATCCTCCATACGATCAGCCCATTGATCGTAGTGTTCTGGAATCAACATGGGTGCCTTGTTGCTGGAACCAAGTAAGGCTTCGTAATTCATCATTGTGTTGTTCATGTTGTAGGCCATTTAAAGTTTCAGATCGTTGCTGGGAAATTATCAAGATTAAAAACTTTGAAACACAGAAGAGTGGATTCAAGAACAATTTGAAACCACGAATCAAAGAAAGTAGATTAATCTCAATATCAGAGCAGCAAACAACCTGCTCTGACACCAGTTGTAAAGACTAATTTAAGAATGAAAGCAAACAACGAGAACACCAAGTATGAATATTCAATGTGCCGAATGATTTATTCACATTACAAAGTTAGTGCTCCCAATCTTAAAAATGAGCAACTATTAAGAACGTTATAGTGAATACGGCAATCAAAAGTACATCTAAACATCTAGGGTTGAAGGTGTTTAAATACTAAGATCTAATAGGATAAACATGTAATCCTATTAGTTACAGATAATCATAAACCCTAGACATTATCTCTAAACAAAATATAAGTACAAAATAAAGTATCTTCTGATAAGCACGTCAACTTCGTATCAAACCACTAGCTTCGGATCAACCTTTAACTTCGAACAGGAACATGTATACTTCGGATATCAAATATCAACACAATCAGAATCCTAACACATCTTTATTAACATCTTTATCAATAATTTCAACATTACTTACACCCAAAACTGGTCTAAGAACTGGTTCTTCCAAACTTCCAGAATTAAACTCAAATGGAACTTCTGTACTTTCAACTCCACTTTTGCTAGCATCAAAAACTCTTTTTCTCCAACTCCTAAATGATTCAACTTTTGGGAACTTTTCAATTGCTTCTTCAATCTTAATCTTAAGATTCTCTCTTGAAAATTCAAACCTCTTAAACAAAATACTTAAGAATGTTTCATACTCCTACATATTAAAAAAGAATGATATAATTAATTTAAGTAATAAATCATATATGAATACACAAATAATATAAATTTACCTCAACAGAATAATTATTACCATCCTCCTCCTCACTATCTTCATCAGAATATTCCTCCTCACTTTCCTCTTCCACCTCTTGATTGTTGTTCAAGTCTCCTAATCCAAACTTTCCTTCTTCCTCTTCACATTCCTCCCGAAATTGTATCTTTTCTGAACTCCAGTAACAAATAGTTGGACGTCTATGTGTTACATTCACCGGATCAAACTTCAAACTATCCATGTATAATAACTGCAAAAATTATGTATACATTTTCATAAACATAATCATTACATGAATACATACATAATATATATTATGTATACATTCATATATGAATTATCATAATATTCATATATGAATAAAAACTGATAATTCATGCATGAATAAAACAAAAAAAAATTTCTAAAAAAAAATTACTTACAACAAGATACGTTGTTGGTCCGTAAAAGTAACATGTATCTTTGAAGGGTGTGTACGCGATCTTCGTTCTAATTAAATAATCAAGAATGTAGTTGCACCAATGCCGGGAACCAGTAACGTGTAAACCATGTCAAACCAAGACCGATCAATATCCGAACGGAACGGATTCGAACTTCTCCTAGAATAGTTTCCGGTGCGAAATGAATTTCATAGGATATATATATGAGTAATTCAAAAGATAAAGAGAAAGATTTTATAGGATTCTTTAGCTTAGCAATGAACATCGGGATGATACTAGGAAATATGGTCCGAAGCTCGAGTACGGTCCGTGCGCCGTTTTTCTTCTCTACCATGACGAATTTATGATTTCGGCGTATATTTTTTTGTAATAAGAACTGTTACTTCGGTGGGAAATTAGATGTTTCCAAATTTTCTGGGTTTTGTTATTTCGATATGTCACATTGTCAAGGGCGTCCGCAAAAATAAAAAATTTCTCTACACCTGCGCGGATGTCCTCCGGCTCAAATTGACATCTGTATATTTTTGTAGATGGTGCAACGGTGACAGATTGCACCTTCCCATCGCAGTTGACTCACATAATGTATTTATAAAAAGTACAATGAAATTCACAATGAAATTAAAATCAGAAACTGTTGTCCTAACAATTGCATTCTTGATGTGTTTCAATTTCATAATATCCCCCTTCTTGAATTGTTTTCTCCAATCGAACATACAACTTCTTTCATCATCCTCCTCTACGTATTCCAAGTCTGAAAGAAGAAAACCACCCATAGGAATTTCAAACATATCATGTACAAATTGAGTATTTAAATCAATATAACCATTTTCAACCTCCACTTTCATATTATCCAAGTCAAACTTTTAAAGAACATAAAACCCAATCTTCAATGAAACATCTGTCATCTTCATATTCAGCAAACTACCAAAACCTATTTTCCTGACACAATCCTTCTGTTCTCGACTCAACCCTTGTATCACCGCAAACATTAACTCTGGTGAACATCTATTTTTCATTGAATAAGAATGTTTTTGAGCAGCAACATTTTTACTCTTACGTTTCTTTGAAGTTCCAATATCTTCATCAACAACTACACGCTTTTTCGATTTCTTTTTTGGTTCTTCTTTTTCAATACTAAACATCTTTAATTCGTTCGCTTTAACAGGTGAACTTTCTTTTCGACGTTTCTTTGTAGATCTTATCAACCTTTCTTTAGATGGAATACTTACCACCTTCTCCAACTTTTTAGATTTTCTCTTTGGTTTCACTGATATACAATATATTATAATGTTATTCATATTTGAATAAATTACATATACTAAACATATATACCACAAAATCATTTATGAATTAAATGATTTTCCCTTTGGTTTCACTGATTATTATTCATATATGAAAAACATGTATGAATACATGTTATTCATACTGGATATTCATATATGAATAATCATATATGTTAAGTCTTTAATAGTTCTCTATTCATGTATGAATAATTCATATGTATTATAAACTTAGCATAAATCTAGACAACCTATTTCCCTTGTGTTTTTCATTGGTGATTCTATCCAAAATTATGAGCAGGTTTAATCTCTTGATTAGTATAAAACATACAAAAATGTCTTAGATACCACTCTCACTTTGCTAGAAAAAGATTTCCCGTCTTCATTATATTGATTAAATATTGATCTTGAAATTCATTATATTTGCAATACATTTCAAGATAGTAATCAGCCTCTGCTATCATAACAGAAACATGCTTTTCTTGAAACTCATGTAACAACTATCATGAAATTTAATATCACTGAATATATTAAAGATGACTTATCTTATTCTAGTGAAAATGAGAGTGATAGCTAAGACAATTTTGAATGTTTTTATACCAAACAAGAGATTCAACCAACTCACAAAAATGGAAAAATCATCAATGAAAAACACAAGAGAAATAGTTTGGTCTGGATGTATGTTAATTTTTTAATACTTGTTTATTTAAATAATTATTCATATATGAAAAACATGTATGAATATATGTTATTCATACTACTGGATATTCATATATGAATAATCATGTATGTTTAGTCTTTAATACCTCTTTATTCATGTATGATTAATTATATATGAAAAACAAAGTATTATAAACTTAGCATACATCTGGACCAACCTATTTCCCTTGTGTTTTTCATTGATGATTCTTTCCAAAATTGTGAGCTGGTTAAATCTCTTGTTTGGTATAAAAACATACAAAAACGTCTCAGCTACCACTCTCAACTTGCTAGAACCAGATTTCTCGTCTTCATTATATTGATTAAATATTGATAATGAAATTCATTATATTTGTAAGATAGATCAAGATAGTAATCAGCCTCTGTTATCATAACAGAAACATGATTTTCTTGGAACTCATATTGAAACTCTCATGCAATTCAATATCACTGAATATATTTAAGACCAGTCATCTGGCACTAGCAAAAATGAAAGTGATAGCTCAGATGATTTTGTATGTTTTTATGCCAAACAAGAGATTCAACCAACTCACAAAAATAGAAAAAATCATCAATGAAAAACACAAGGGAAATAGTTTGGTCTGGATGTATGTTAATTTTTTAATACTTGTTTGTTCACATAATTATTCATATATGAATAGCATGTACGAATACATATTATTCATATATGAATAATCATATATATATGAATAAAATGTTGACTCATATATGAATAAACACAAGGGAAATATTTATTAATATATTTCATTTGAATGAATCATATATGAATAAACCAAACAAAAACAAGCTTTATGTATACCTTTATCATGTTTTCGTTTGGATCTAGTTTCTTGTACTTCAACAAACTCCTCTTCACCCTCAACTGGATTATCCTTACCTTTTCTTGTAATAAATGACATGTCGTAAACCAAAAGAATATTTTCTGATCCATAAATACCTTTCTTTATTATAGAATAATCATATATGTATGAATAAAATGTTGATTCATATATGAATAAACACAATGGAAAATTTATTCATATATTTCATTTGAATGAATCGTATACGAATATCTATGAATGAATAAAATGTTGATTCATATATGAATAAACAGTTATTTATACATAGAAATATGTTCCCTTCCGACTACATGTGTATTCATATATGATTATTCTCTATATATAATAACTTGTGTATGCGATTATTTCTTTTGAATGAAACATATATGAATAAACTAGACAAAAAACAAGCTTTATGTATACCTTTATTGTAACAACAAACTATTTCGCCAATGTGTGTTATATTTGAATTTTTATAGTAAGATGTTGTGAAAGGGTAATTCGGTATTTTGACCACATGAAGGACCTATTGTGTAATAATATTGCGTATTTATGGCAAAAGTGTAAGAAAAGAAAACCTTAAAGGATATGTTAAGAGTTTTGGGCCAAAAGTGAATAAAACTAGATTGGAAGGACCAAATTGTCATTTAGGTAAAGTATGGAGGTATAAATTGAGATAGACTTCTAGTCCTCTCCATTTTAAGTCGTGAATCATCTTCAACAAAGAGAGAGAGGTCGAGACTTTAAAGAATTCTGAAGGATTAGAGCAGAAATCGAAGAATCAAGCTAGAAGTTGTGATTTTCAAGCCATCTAAGGTTAGAATTTCATATTTGTAAGTTAGTTTAACCATTTTGAGTTGTATTGAGAGGATGAAAACGAAATTCTGAAGTTGGGGAGGGTTGTTTCCAAGTTTGTAACCTCTAAATCACATTCTAATCATCATTCGAACTCGATTCCACCTTTAGAAACGATTAAAAGCAAAGGGATTTACAAATGTGTGCATGAACCCTAGAATTTGGGTTTGTGAAGATTGATTTGATTCTAGTGTTTATGGGGTAATAAGTGTTGTTTAGGAGGCTTAGAAATACTCTAAATATCATGTTTTAACCTTCAATTGAATCGGATTTGAGCTGAAACCAAACAGACCAAAGATTGGAAATTGTGTAGAAAAATGGAGTTGGGGCTGCAGCGTCACACTGGGCCGTGTGATCCTGACACGCCCCCGTGTGGATTTGGGCAGAAGCAAAAATATTGGGTCTGTAAGTTTCACATGACCCCGTGTGATTCTAGCACAACCCGTGTGATATCAGGCAGGAATTCTAAAAGCTTTATACGACCCCGTGTGATTTCTAAATAACCCGTGTGACCTGGACACTTATAATTCACTTATATTATGACAATAATGAAGTAGTTTGATCCCCTAATCATTAGTATACGTTTAATATGGTATGAAAACATGAAAGTATAAGTTCATATAATGACTCAAATGATTTGTATAGGTGCGGATCAAGTAATAGATAATCAAGGAAAAGGAAAAGGGCAATCGAACAATTTGACATTTCTTGCATAATCTAAAGTGCATAAATGTGTATTAGTGTTATTAAGTACTAATTTTATATATGTTTAATAGGTGGTGACCAAATCATTGGTGAGCAATGTAAGGGCAAGGAGACCTTGGGAACCTAACTAGCCACTACTAGTACAAGGTGAGTAACATGTGGATTTTATGAGTACATAGCCAATAGTTTTGGTTTATAAACATTGTTTTGGTTAAAATATTTGAAGAAAAAAGTTTCTCTCAAGTTGTTTTGTGCTAAAAGCTTTATGTTTTCTGTATAATGAAAGATTTTGATGTTATGACCAATTCGTAATGAACTGATATTAATGAATAAAAAATCGGAACTAAATGTAAGAAATGTGATGTATGTCCGGACATGGATCTCGCCCTAATGAGGGGAGGTCAAAAGACACTACTGGGATGGTACCTCTCGTCACGAATTAGTTGTCTCAGCATGCCATTATGTATAGATTTGTTCTATTCCATGAAGGGAAAGAGAATTAGCACGCCCTCACGGATAGATTGGTTCTATTCCGTGGAGGGAAAGCGATACGAGGAGACCAGTATAAAGCCAAAGGATAAACAATGAATTATCATTTACAATTGGTCAATGTTTTTGTTAAGAAAGCTTTTGCAAATATGCTTGATTTTGATAAAATTGTTTGGTGGTTTGTTCTACTTAAAATCTTTGGGTCTAAAACCCATGCTGCTCACGAGACTTTATGTCTCACGTATATTTTTTTTATGATATGTACTCAGGTGAAGGAAAGTAAATACTAGAAGACTTAGAAGACTTAAAGCATTCCTTATGGAATACCTTTAGTATTGACTTATACATGGTGATGTATTGGACTTGTAATACCCCCAACATAAGTACCTTTTGTAATTATGTACAAAGCAAGTTTTTGTAAGCCCAAGTTATGTATAATTAAATCGGACTGGAAATGTTTATGTTGGGAATGGGGTGTTACAAATTTGGTATCAGAGCCATGGTTTAAGCGAATTAGGTTGGAAATCCATCCTAGGCTTAAACTATTAAGGTACAATATAATGTACCTTACGAATTGTAGGTTTGCTTAAATCATAGGATCATAGTTGGAAGTTAGGATTTATAGGTGTAGATGAACCTTATACTAGGAAGACTACATAGGGAGATAACATGCTACTGCTTTTGTTATTAAATGAAAATACTGTTTATTAAAAAAAATTCCATTTATCATATATAGTAAATGGAAGGAGGTGGTCAAGATCCACCAATTGACGAGCATGAAGCAAGCCACACTTCTTCCCATGGAGGTGTACCCATCCATAATGCAGTTAATACGGGAGTTGAGCCGAACCCCTAACGGCCACAACAACCTGTAACAATAGAAGCAATTCAAAACCTCATTAATAATTTGAGGAATGAAATGAAGGAGGATGTTAATAAGATAATCGATAACCGACTCGGAGAGCCACACACCCATTCTTCACAAGATGTTTCATGGAAGCCGACGAGTGGGGAGTCTTCAAAGGAAGATGGGAGCGTGGTATCGGAACCTAAAAAGAGGTGTTCTTTTAAGTCTTTTGTTGCTGAAAGCCTACTGAATAGCTCGGTAGTTTTGAACCGAAAGTCACAATGAGATGGGTCCGAGAAATAGAGCAAGTCTTGGAGGTTAGCAAATGTCATGAAAACGATAAGGTGTACTATGCTTCTCGTCTTCTAAAAGGCACGTGTTGGTTTGGTGGAACACATTATATGAAACTCTAGGAAAGAATGTGGTATACAAGTGGTCATGGGACGAGTTTACTTCACGTCTCAAGAACAAGTTTTGTCCTGTGAGGGATATAAAGAAGCTTCAAGAAGACTTTTTAACTCTAAAGAAGGACAACTCATCCGTTGATGAGTATACAAAGAAATTCTGTGATATGTTACCATTCGTGGGAGAATCTTACCCTACCGCCCGTTCACGAATTAATCGATACGCTAGGGGCTTACCGTCAGACTATGAACTCGAAGTTAAGAGAGCTGAATCGCTTGATGATGCAATTATTGTAGCTCGAAATGTAGAAGACGTGGGAAAAAAGACGGGCATTGGAAAGACAGGCGTTTGGTGACAAACACAAGTTTGGCGGTCGTGGAGGTGGCTCGAATAAAAAGGGCAAGTCTAGTTCTAACCAATCAAAGCAAGGAGGTTCAAAGAAGTGTGATAAGTGTGGAAAAGATCATATGGGAGATTGTCGTAGCGGATCTGGAGCATGTTATAATTGTGGTCGGTTTGGTCACAAATCGAAAGAATTTAAGATGAAGCCGGTGAGTGAAATTCAATGCTATTCATGCCATGAGAAGCGCCATTATAGTTTTAATTGTCCAAAGAAGGGTGGGGAAACGCTCATGTCCACGGCTTAGAAGAAGACGGAGCCACAAAAGGTGAAGTCTCGCGCCTTTCAACTTACCCGAGAGGAAGTGAAAGAAACACATGATGTGGTCTCAGGTACATTACTTGTCAACTCGTTACCTGCATATGTTTTATTTGATTCTGGTGCTTCGTATTCGTTTGTATCTCATGAGTTTGGACTCAAACTCAATGTACCCCTAGAATCGTTAAATACTGTTGAAAAATACGATAACCGATCTCCACGAGTAAGGTTTTTAAGCCGGTTACCGTGTGACAGATATGTATTTTATCTATATTATGCGGAATAAATAAGAGTTGCTGAATAAAGTAAAATGGTAAATCTAAACTAGACAGTATTTAAATAGACAGAAAGCGGTAAATAAAGTAAAAGTTAGAAGTTAGAGGTTAGATGTAATAAACGCCATTATCAACGATAACGTGTTTTTACAATAAATAAAAAGGTTAAAAGTTAGAAGTTAGAAGTTAGAAGTTAAAGGTTAGATGTAATAAACGCCATTATCAACGATAACGTGTTTTTACAATAAGTAAAAAGGTTAGAAGTTAGAAGTTAGATGTCTCGGTTAAATACAGTCCACATATGTTTTGGTTGTCACGGTTCAATTCGGATGTATTTGAGATTTGGTACAGTTGATTTATAACAGTTTAAATAAATCAATAACGACACGGATAATTTTAAAAGAACTTATCGGTAGCTGCGGAAGATAGCGTTTTTCTTGATATGTCGATTTCTTGTTCTTCACGGTAAGATGAGGTTTTGGTGATTTTTGGTGTCGGGTAGAGGTTGTTTAGAGGTTTGGAGTTTGGTGTCGGGTAGAGGTTGTTTGGAGGTTTGAGGTTTGGTGTCGGGTGGAGGTTTTGTTTCTTGCGGTTTTGCGGTTTGATCCTCGTTGCCAAATGCAGAGATTTGAGTGTCTTGAGGTTTCTGGTCGTGGGTTTCTTAGAGAGTATATGAGTGTATAATACTTGGTTGATTGGGTGTAACAAAATAGCAAGAGAAAGGCTCAATTTATAGTTGCTGAAGAACAGCCATCGCGTCGCGACCGGGCATGCCGTCGCGTCGCGAAGGGGCGTGTGTCGGGTTGCTTTTGGTCGGCCACTGGTTAGTGCGTTGGGTTGGTAGTCTCGCGATCAAGAAGTTGGTGGTGTCGCGTTGGGTGTCTTCGCGATGGGGGTCTTCGCGTCGCGACCGTGATGGCCGTCGCGTCGCGATCGCTGTAGCGATCTGGACTTCTGTCTTTGTTCTTCTCTTCACGTCGCGACCACTGGATCTGTCGCGTCGTGATTGCTGTAGCAGTGTGATATTTTGTATTTTGCTCTTTGGTTTGTAGCGTTACTTCCTCAGGTTTGGATGTTTTCTCAAAGTTTCTCGGGTCTTGATTTATTCTTGTTTTTGATCTCGAATTCACGCAATCTGAAATAAACTGATAATATTTGTTAGATAATAACAGTTCATCTTATTTCAGTGATTTTCACATACAAAAATATATTTTTCAACAATTTCCCCCTATGTGATCATTACTGAAATAAGAACAGATTAAAAGGTAAGGTTGAAAATTCTTGTAATTTGGATAAGACATTTATAAAACCATATCACTTGTTTTGAAAGAGTGTGACTAGATTTTACTTATGTTTTGAAAAAATGTTTGTCAAGAATATTTGTTTCTGAATCAAAGTCTCGGGTTTGATTATCAAAAGGTTTTTGTATATGTATTTTCATAATATTCCTTAAGATTTTATAGCATTTATAAAGACGACAAGTGATCTTGATAGGTCGAATCAGATGAACTCTCATAGGTATAGCTCACACTTGACTGAGGTGTTTGTTTGTTTTCCCTGCAGAACTGGTGTATAATCACTAAATATGAGTGATATCTCTCAGTTTGAAGGTGTTGACTTATGCTTAATGTGGATTTATACCTATATACTTTAGTCACTTGGTCTTCATATTAGATAATCAATCACATAAGACTGGTTTCGTCATTACTCAGAGGGTTTCTTCATTCATGCCATTGATGTTCACTCTCTCTCCGTCGGGAAATACATGTAGAGGGGTTTAGAAATTTTCATAGTGCGGTTTGCAACTAAGAATATTCAATTATGAAAGCTACAGTATCCCGGTAAATCTTCGGTTTTGAACAGCTATATTTGATAAAGCTATTGAGAATTCGTTGTTTTGAGAAGTGTCTGTCTTGATGGATTGTTGTTGTAAATCTTCTTTTTCTTTGGTGATGTGTTCACCTTTGTCTTTATCTCTTCTTGATTTTCGCGAATACCTTGTGTAAAAGATATCTGATGTGGTTACCAATTGTGATTTGTTGACAGCATTTGTTGGATATGACTTTGTCGTTTCTTCATTTGTCAGATTCGTTATGCCAGATGATTAGTCTTTTCTTTGAAGTGGTTTGATTGAGGATAGGGATAGGTGATATAATAGACAGTTTGTCTAATATATAAGGAAATGATTGTATCGTCCCTGGTCATTTTGATATCTAAGCAAAAATGAGACTAGCATCACGGTATAAGAGTATAAATCTTATAAGTCATAATGAAAACACCTTTGCTCACAGAAATGAATTCCACTTAGCAGTTAAAGACGAGGCACAATTTCTCACATGGGTTTGGTTTTCATCTGAATCTCCTGATCTTATGTCCCTTTACAGATAAAATCGTTATAATTTGAAATAAATTCAAAGGGAATAGGAGAATGTACATAACAAAAATGTTTGAAATTTGAACCTTCTCTTTAATTAAGAATCAATATAACTGAAAACATTCATCGAGCATAAGTATCTGAAAATTTAGTCAAGAAGATGTTAATCACATGGTTCTATAAAAGCTTATTATGACAAGTCTTTTATTGTATTTTTGAAGATTTGTTTTTCTGGATGTTTTTGGAAATTTTGGTTATTTGAATGTTTTTGGAAAATTTTGGTTATTTGAATGTTTTTGGAAAATTTTGTTTATGAAAGTAAACACTCTTTTGTACAAACAAAAAGTAAGAGATTAGGGATGGATGATATCTGGATTCAACATTCCTAGACGGCCTAGGAAGTATTGAAACTTGGTTTCGTCTAGAGCCTTAGTAAAGACATCGGCAATTTGATCTTCTGTGTTTATGAAGTGCAATTCGATATGACCTTTCTGAATGTTGTCTTTGAGGAAATGATATCGAATATCGATGTGCTTTGTCATGGAATGGTGCACGGGATTGTGAGAAATGGCGATTGCGCTGGTTGAATCACAAAATATGGGAATTTGTGATACTTTGTAGCCATAGTCACGTAATTGAGTTTGCATCCACATGACTTGTGAACAGCAGCTTGCGGCAGCTACATATTCAGCTTCTGCGGTTGAAGTGGACACGCATGATTGTTTCTTTGAAGTCCAGCTTACCAGTCTGCCTCCTAGAAATTGGCAAGAACCAGATGTGCTTTTTCTGTCTAGTCTGCATCCTCCATAGTCGGAGTCGGTGAAGGCATTAAGCTGAAAATCAGAGTTAGCTGGATACCAAAGGCCAAGAGATGGAGTTCCTTTAAGATATTTGAAAATTCTTTTCACAGCTATGGCATGAGATTCCATAGGATTGGCTTGGTATCTGGCACAGACACATGTAGAGAACATGATGTCGGGTCTGCTGGCTGTGAGGTATAGGAGTGATCCTATCATTCCTCGATATTTCTTTTGATCAACAGGCTTGCCATTTAAGTCTGCATCTAATTTGTAACCAAGGGCCATTGGGGTTTTTGCTGTATTTGAGTTGTCAAGAGAAAAACGAGTTAGAAGATTTTTAACATAATTTTCTTGATTGATGAAAATTCCATCTGACGATTGTTTGACTTGTAGTCCAAGAAAAGTAGTCATTTCTCCTATCATGCTCATCTCAAATTTGCTCTTCATCAAATCTGCAAACTTGATACTCAACGATTCATCAGTAGAACCGAAAATTATGTCATCGACATATATTTGAACGATTAACAGATGTTTATTAAAAATTTTACGAAAGAGAGTTTGATCAATTGAACCTCTTTTGAATCCTGATTCTTCTAGAAATGTTGACAGTGTTGAATACCAGGCTCGAGGTGCTTGTTTTAAGCCGTAAACTGCTTTTTGTAACTTAAAACTGTGATTTGGGAACTGTGGATCTTCAAAACCTGGAGGTTGTTGAATATACACATCACGATCAATCTCTCCATGTAAAAATGCACATTTTACATCCATTTGATAAACTTTGAAGTTCTTGTGTGCTGCATATGCTAGAAAGATACGAATGGCTTCGAGTCTTGCAACTGGAGCATAAGTTTCATCGTAATCGATTCCTTCTTGTTGAGAATAGCCCTTGACGACAAGTCTTGCTTTGTTTCGACAAACTATGCCTTGATCATCAGTTTTGTTTCTGAAAACCCATCTTGAACCTACTACAGTAACATCGGGAGGAGTAGGAACAAGATCCTATACTTGATTTCTTTCGAATTCAGCTAGTTCTTCTTGCATGGCTTTGACCCAGTCTGGATCTTTGAGAGCTGAATGGATGGTTTTGGGTTCAGTCATAGACAAGAATGCTCCGTATAAACATTCATTTGAGGAAGCGGCTCTTGTTTGAATACCAGAATTGGGATCTCCTATAATTTGTTCTGCAGGATGATTTTTGGTCCATTTGTTTAGGCGAGTTTTTTCAGGTATTTCGATTGGTGTTTCTATGTCCCATTGTTCTTCTTGGTCAGGTGATTCTGTTGGGAATAGATTTTGGATGTTGTCAAATATGTCTTTTTGGATTATAGGGTGAGAATGAGGTAAAGAAGGTTCCCCCATAGATGATGCACTGGGATCATTTTGGACAGGTGGATTGGGAGTGTTTAAAGAGGAATTCAGTGTTGGTAATTCCCCCTCAACTTGACCTGCATTTTCTTGGTTTGATTGTGAAGTTTCTGCATCGGAGGTTCCTGTAGGAATTGTAGAAGATGTTAGAAATTCAGAACTATAAGCGGTTTTGGGTTGTTCAAAAAGTAAATCAAGATCAATTTCTATGTTCATGTCAGGAGATGGTGTTTGTGGAATTGGATTTTGAAAAATAGTATCTATCATTTGTGAACCAAAATGTTCACGATCCAATTTTCTGACATAAAATTCATCGAAGTGGACATCGGTACTTTCTTCAATTACTCTTGTACGTTTGTTCAGTACTCGATAAGCAGCTGAGGTAAAAGAGTAACCAAGGAAAATTCCTTCGTCTGATCTTGATTCAAATTTTGAAAGGTGATCTTTGTTATTCTTTATGAAGCATCGACAACCAAAAATATGAAAGAATTTGATGTTTGGTTTTCGGTTATTAATGACTTCATATGGTGTTTTATGAAGTTGTTTGTGGATTAAAGAACGATTTTGAGTATAGCAAGCTGTGGCTATTGCTTCTGCCCAGAAGTATTGTGGCAGATCAGCAAAGATGAGCATTGATCTTACAGCTTCACACAGAGTTCGGTTCTTTCTTTCAACAACGCCGTTTTGTTGAGGAGTGTAAGGGGCTGAGAAGTTGTGTTCGATGCCTTTGTTTTTGAGAAATGAGTCTAGAGTTATGTTTTTGAACTCTAAACCATTATCACTTCGGATTCTTCGAACTGGTCGTTTGAGCTTTAATTCAATCTGTTTGATGAAGTTGATCATTTCTTCTGGTGCTTCTGATTTCAGCCTTAAAAAGAAAACCCAAGTAAAGCGTGAGTAATCATCAATAATAACAAGGATGTATTTCTTCCCTTTTATGCTTTGGGTTTTTGCAGGGCCGCAAAGATCAATGTGTAGTAATTCTAGTGGTTCGGATACACTAGATTCAGGAATGCTTTTATGAGAGGATTTGGACAGTTTTCCTCCTTCACAAGCTGCACAAAGAGTTTCATGATCAAGTTTCAAAAGCGGCAGTCCGCGAACAAGATCATTTGCAATCAACTTGTTGATGTAGCCGAAGTTGAGATGGGAAAGACGACGATGCCACAACCAGCTAATATCAGCTGAAGCTTTGGATAAGAGACAGATGTCTGGTTTTCCATAGATAAGGTCCATATCTAGTGGATACATGTTGCCTAGACGATCAGAATTGACTAGAATGGCTTTGGTCTTGGCATCCGTGATTATGCTTCGCTGTTTGGTGAAAAGAACTTCATGATTGTTGTCACAAAGTTGTGATACGCTGATTAGGTTGTGTTTCAGTCCGTCAACGTAGGCTACTTTCTTGATGGTGAAGTGACCATTTGTTATGTTTCCATAACCTTTGATTCTTGCAGTCATGTTATTTCCAAAAGTCACATCTTGTTTGGATTCTGTGGGTTTGAAGTCTCGTAGAAAGCTTTGGTTTCCTGTCATATGCTTGGAGCAGCCACTATCGATATACCATGTGCCATCCTTGGGCTCTCCAGCACAAAATGCCTGCAATCAGACAGAAATTTTAGGTACCCAAACCATGGTGGGTCCTGATTTGTTAATGGTTTTTGATAATTTGGAATCATTGTAGTATTTGTTGATTGGACGATATGGTTGAGGCTTAAGTTGATTTATTAGATTTTCCCAAAGTGAGATCTGTTTTTGAAAACCTGTCATTTGAAATGATTTCTGATTTTGTGAGAAGTATCCTATATGTGAAGTTCTGTTTGATAACCTTTCTTTGTATCTTGGATCTGAATGGTTTTGGAAAACACTTTGATGATGGAATGGAATTTGGTGAAATGATGGTTTCTGAAAGTTCCCTGAGAGATTGAAGTTTATCTTTTGAAAGTGATTTTGAATTGGTTTTTGAAACGGTTTTTGTTTTGGATTAAAGGTTTGTTTTTGTGGCACAGCGCTTGGTTTCAAAGGTTTTTCTTTGAAAACAATGGGCCTGCTTTGTTCTTTTGGTTTACAGACAGCTTGAATGGTTTGTTTATTTGTCTGTTGTTTCTTTGAATACTTTTGTCCCAGATTGTTCTTTCCAATAAAGGTTGAATTTAAAGAGGGAAAGACAGTTGGAACAGAAGTACTGCCATTTTGATGATCAGAATTTTCTCCATTTAAGAAATTTTCAAGTTTGATTGTGCCATCATTCATTGTTAGTTTAGTAGATCTCAATTGATGAGTTACTGAACTAGCAGAGTCTGATTCAGATTTTAAGACTCTTTTGAAAGACTTTTTGCAAACAGTGAAAGCAGTATCATCTGGGCTACAGTTGATAACTGTTTCGTCATCTGAATCATCCTCATTAGCAGATAAGAAAAAATCTGGTAGAGGTGATTTAGAGTTTTCACAAATTGTTCCATTTTTCTTTTCAGTCTCTTCATTTTCAAAAGATTCTCTTCCAATTCCCGGTTTATAATTCGTATCAATTTTGCCAGTTCCTAAGTTATTTGCTTTAGTGAAAACATCATCACTCAATTTTCTGGCGATATTGATAGAATCCAGTTTTCCTTGAAATCTTTGATTTTCGGATTCAAGAAATTTGATTTTCTTTGAAGAATCATCTAGTTTTAGAATTAAACTAGTGTTGTTGTCAGTTAAATCTTGAATTTTTTGTTTTAACTGAAGGACTTCCTTTTCTAAGGTATCTTTTATTTCAGATGAAATAACAGATTGATTTTTTATTTCTAAGTCCCTTTTTTGTTTTAGAGCTTCATTTAATTGTTCTAGGATGTGATTATTTTCTTCAGATTTTCGTTCAATGTCTCTTTCAAGTTTGTCTATAGTCCTTGTGGATTCTCCAAATCTGAGTTGCAAGGTTTGTAATTCAGATTTGTAGATATCAGATTTAACTATTATGTCATGATACAGTCTGAGATCAGCTTTTAGACTGTTCTCAATCTTAGTCATGTGGGACTCAAATGGTGTTCTTGAAAGACCGAGATCTGAGATCATAGACCATACCTGATCGATGACATATGGAGCTCTTGTGGTTGGTTCATTGTCAGCCATGAAGCAGAAGTTTGACTGAGCTGGTTCAGTGTCGGTTTCATCATCAGAAGTTGGCCAGTATTCCACGCTAGGTTCGTGGAATGCCATCAAAGCTTTTTGCTTTGCTTTCTGTTCTTGTTTCTTCAGCTCTTCGGCTTTTTGTGCATAGTAGGCGGAGTCTTTGACTTTGACTTTGGCTCGACAATCTCGGGCATAATGATTTAGTCCTTTGCATTTGTGACAAATGATTACGTCATCATCATCATCGTTATTGTCAGCCTTTTGGCTCTTAACAGGTTGTCTTTCAGATGTTTGAGTTTGTTTCTGTTGAGATGGTTGTGAATGATTTTTCTGAAATCCAGAACTTTGGTTATTATAAGAGTTGTGATTATTTTGAAAACCGTGATTCTGAAAGTTTTGTCCAAAAGTAGATCTTTGTTGAAAATTTGGTCTGAAGTTTGATTGATTATGATGTGGCAAAAATCTTTCGAGATTAGTGTTTGCTACCAAAGCGCACAATTGTTGGTAATCAGCTTCATTATTTGGATCAGACAAGTCACAAGAATTACTTGAAAAAGCTTGGTTTTGATCAATTTGACTTTGATCATGAAAATGTGTTTGGTTTTGAGAGGATGTTGACAACAAAGCAAGTGGTCCTCCAAAAGAAGTTGACGTTGGTGGGTCAATCGAGGATTCATACGATTGTAATTCTCCGTACAGATTGTACAAAGATTCAGTATGAATTGCCGGATTTCCCTGAATGATTAGTTTGACCATTTTCCAGCTTTCATAAAGGTTGTTTAAAAATTTGAGGTTTATCTCATGCTGTGACTTTTTGATGCCCAGATTATTCATTTTGATGGTGATGAGATTGAATCTGTCATGAGCATCATGGATGGTCTCATGTGAAAACATTTTGAAGTTGTCAAATTCGTTTAAAACAGATGTTTTCTTGTTTCCAATGATTCTCTCATTTCCTTCAAAACGATTTTTCAAAGTTTGCCAAATTTGGTTTGCAGTTAAAAGGATTATATCATTCATTTGGCTTAGAATACTGTGGGGTATTCCAGAAACAAGCTCCTTTTTGGCTTGAAGTTCAAGTTTCTTCCTTTCATTCAGTATATCCAGGTTACTTGTAAGAGAGGTCATGTTATCTGGTAGAGATCCGTCTACACATTTCCACACGTCTTCACTTATAGAGTTGAGATGAAGATTCATACGACCTACCCATGATTTATATTCTTCGGGAATAAGAATGGGTGCTCGAGTACCTGAACCTATACTGTTAGCAATAGATACAGAATTTATGTTTGAGTAGTTTGCGGAAGACATTTTTTTTTTTTTGTTAACGAAAATGTGATGTTAAAATGAAATTTTTAAAGAAAACTAATTGGTGGTTTATAAAAACGCTACACAAAAGTTTTCGACAAAAATTTTCAAAATAAATCACACAAGTGGTTTTTGAATGTTTTTTTTTTTTTTTTTTTTTAATATATTTAATTTTTTTTGTTGAACAAGTGATATTAAGATGAAATTTTTAAAGGAAACTTATTGGTGGTTTATAAAAACGCTACACAAAAGTTCACGACAAAAATTTCAGATTAAATCACACGAGCTCTGATACCAATTGTTGAAAAATACGATAACCGATCTCCACGAGTAAGGTTTTTAAGCCGGTTACCGTGTGACAGATATGTATTTTATCTATATTATGCGGAATAAATAAGAGTTGCGGAATAAAGTAAAATGGTAAATCTAAACTAGACAGTATTTAAATAGACAGAAAGCGGTAAATAAAGTAAAAGTTAGAAGTTAGAGGTTAGATGTAATAAACGCCATTATCAACGATAACGTGTTTTTACAATAAATAAAAAGGTTAAAAGTTAGAAGTTAGAAGTTAGAAGTTAAAGGTTAGATGTAATAAACGCCATTATCAACGATAACGTGTTTTTACAATAAGTAAAAACGTTAGAAGTTAGAAGTTAGATGTCTCGGTTAAATACAGTCCACATATGTTTTGGTTGTCACGGTTCAATTCGGATGTATTTGAGATTTGGTACAGTTGATTTATAACAGTTTAAATAAATCAATAACGACACGGATAATTTTAAAAGAACTTATCGGTAGCTGCGGAAGATAGCGTTTTTCTTGATATGTCGATTTCTTGTTCTTCACGGTAAGATGAGGTTTTGGTGATTTTTGGTGTCGGGTAGAGGTTGTTTAGAGGTTTGGAGTTTGGTGTCGGGTAGAGGTTGTTTGGAGGTTTGAGGTTTGGTGTCGGGTGGAGGTTTTGTTTCTTGCGGTTTTGCGGTTTGATCCTCGTTGCCAAATGCAGAGATTTGAGTGTCTTGAGGTTTCTGGTCATGGGTTTCTTAGAGAGTATATGAGTGTATAATACTTGGTTGATTGGGTGTAACAAAATAGCAAGAGAAAGGCTCAATTTATAGTTGCTGAAGAACAGCCATCGCGTCGCGACCGGGCATGCCGTCGCGTCGCGAAGGGGCGTGTGTCGGGTTGCTTTTGGTCGGCCACTGGTTAGTGCGTTGGGTTGGTAGTCTCGCGATCAAGAAGTTGGTGGTGTCGCGTTGGGTGTCTTCGCGATGGGGGTCTTCGCGTCGCGACCGTGATGGCCGTCGCGTCGCGATCGCTGTAGCGATCTGGACTTCTGTCTTTGTTCTTCTCTTCACGTCGCGACCACTGGATCTGTCGCGTCGTGATTGCTGTAGCAGTGTGATATTTTGTATTTTGCTCTTTGGTTTGTAGCGTTACTTCCTCAGGTTTGGATGTTTTCTCAAAGTTTCTCGGGTCTTGATTTATTCTTGTTTTTGATCTCGAATTCACACAATCTGAAATAAACTGATAATATTTGTTAGATAATAACAGTTCATCTTATTTCAGTGATTTTCACATACAAAAATATATTTTTCAACAAATACGTTACATGAAGTGGAGATAGCAAGTGGTAAATTTGTGGAGGTAGGACATATGTACCGAAATTGTGAACTAAGCATAGATGATAGGAAATTTTCATTGAATCTTCTTCAAATTGGAGTAAAATCTTTCGATATTGTGATTGGCATGGATTGGCTTGGGGCACATGATGCAAAACATTCTTATGGGAAGAAGATCGTGTCAATTAGAATTCCCGATGGGAGTAAAGGGTATGTTTATGGTAATAAGCGCAACCATGTACCTAGCCTTATTAGTACGGTTAAGACTCGAAAATGTCTTTCAAAAGGGTGTTGCTCCTTTCTCACTTACGTTATGACTAATAAAAAAAGAAAAAAAATCTACTCATGACATTGAAGTGGTGCGGAATTACCCGGAAGTGTTTCCCAATGACCTACCCAGTTTGCCACCTGAAAGGAAAGTTGAATTTTGTATCGATCTTATTCCGAGGGAAACTCCTATTGCTCGTGCTCCATATCGTTTAGCCCCGACCAAAATGCATGAATTGATGTCTCAGTTGCAACAATTGCTTGAGAAGGGTTTCATTAGGCCAAGTTCTTCCCCGTGGGGTGCACCGGTGTTATTCGTTAAAAAGAAAGATGGTTCGATGCGCATGTGTATCGACTACCGAGAGCTTAACAAGATTACCATTAAAAATAGTTACCCGTTACCTAGAATAGATGATCTCTTTGATCAGCTGCAAGGTGCTGATTACTTCTCAAAAATCGATTTGCGGTCCGGGTATCACCAAGTTCGAGTAAGAGATAGTGATATTGAGAAGACAACCTTTCGTACCTGAGATGGTCAATATGAATTTCTTGTAATGTCATTCGGTCTTACTAATGCTCCTTATATGGATTTAATGAATCGAGTTTTCAAACCATTCCTTGATGATTTTTTTTATCGTTTTTATCGATGATATCCACATTTATTCGAAGAATGAGGAAGGTCATAAGCGTCATCTCTAAATGATTTTAGAAGTGTTGAAGAAAGAACAATTATCCGCGAAATTTTCTAACTGTGAATTCTGGTTAAGAGAAGTGCAATTCCTTGGTCACGTAGTCTCTACACAAGGTATTAAAGTGGATCCAGCAAAAGTAGAAGCGGTAATGAAATGGGAGGCCCCAAAGACTCCTACGGAAGTAAGAAGTTTTCTTGGACTCGCAGGGTATTACCGAAGATTCATTCAAGATTTATCTCGTATTGCGGTGCCACTCACTAAGATAACTAGAAAAGGCATGAAGTATGAATGGGGAACGGATCAACAGAAAGCATTTATAACGTTGAAGGAGAAACTATGTAATGCCCCAGTCCTTTCTTTGCCCGAGGGAACTGAAGATTTTGTTGTTTACAGCGATGCTTCGGGTAAAGGACTAGGATGTGTATTGATGCAAAGAGGAAAAGTGATTGCATATGCTTCTCGTCAATTGAAGGATCCCGAGAGGAGGTATACTACTCATGACTTGGAACTTGCCGCCATAGTTTTTGCATTGAAAATCTGGAGACACTACTTGTATGGAACAAAATGTAAACTATATACCGATCACAAAAGCCTCCAATATGTATTCATGCAAAAAGAACTCAATTAGAGACAAAGTAGATGACTCGAGCTTATTAGTGATTATGATTGTGAAATCATATATCACCTTGGGAAGGCCAATGTTAAGGTGGATGCCCTAAGTCGGAAGATTCACTAGAAGAAGATTAAAGGAAGATCGATGAGGATAGACTTAGTGTCTAGTATAATTGGAATAATCAAAGAATCCCAACAAAAAGCTTTGTCAAGTGATGACTTGAAGAATGAAAGATTGGGTAAGAAGCAACAGTTTGAAGAAAATAGTCAAGGGTTGAAGACTTTAAAAATCGAATTTGGGTGCCAAAGTTTGGTGGTCTTAGAAAGATAATACTGGATGATTCTCATAAATCTAAGTACTCTATTCATCCGGGTAGCTCAAAAACTTATCAAGACTTAAAACGACACTATTGGTGGCTGGGAATGAAGAAGAGAATAGCAAAATACATTTCAAGGTGTGCTACGTGTGCTCAAGTCAAGGCGGAGCATCAAGTACTTTATTGTAGTGCTCAATCGTTATAGATATCGGCGGGAAATATGAAGATGTGACTATGGACTTTGTCGTTGGCCTACCGAGGACCCGAAAGGGGCATGATAGTATTTGGGTCATAGTTGATCGACTGACCAAGAGTACCCTATTTCTTGCTATCAAAGAGACTACACCACTTGAAAAGCTAGCTCAACTTTACATTGATGAAGTAATAAGACTCCATAGAGCGCCGTTGTCCATAGTGTCGGATAGAGACGCAAGATTTACTTCAAATTTTTGGGAAGCTCTACAAGGAAAATTGGGATCAAGAATCAAAATGAGTACGGCTTATCATCCTCAAATGGATGGACAGAGTGAGCGTACTATTCAAACCGTTGAGGATATGTTGAGGTCTTATGCTATTGACTTTGGTGGTAGTTGGGACGAATATCTACCATTAGTAGAATTTGCTTACAATAACAGCTACCATTCAAGCATTAGAATGCCACCCTTCGAGGCATTATATGGAAGGAAGTGTAGAACGCCCTTATGTTAGTTGGAAGCCGGTGAAACTAGGCTCACTGGTCTAGAAATCGTTAGAATAACAAATGAGAAAATTAGTATAATTCAAGCAAACATGAAGGCAGCACAGGACCGACAAAGAAGTTACGCAAGTTTGAATAAGAGACCTTATAATTTAAAGGAAGGCGATTTGGTGATGCTTAAAGTGTCACCATGGAAAGGCATTGTGAGATTTCGCAAGAGAGGAAAGTTAAGTCCAAGGTATATTGGTCCGTTTAGAATTTTGAAGAAAATTGGAGTTCAAGCATTCAAGTTGGAATTGCCTCAAGAATTGAGAGGGATACATGACACCTTTCATGTATGCTACTTAAAGAAGTATTTTGGAAAAGAAGAATTAACTATTTCCTTAGAAGACTTAAGGGTAGAGACTCCAAGCAAGCTAATTGAAGAACCAGAAGCAATGTTAGAGATAAAGATAAAAAAGCTAACGAACAAAGAGATTGATCTTGTATTGGTCAAATGGAAGTACTCTTTGGGATCGAATTTAACTTGGGAAACTTTGGATGAAATGAGGAAAATGTACCCCAACTTTACTAATTATGATTTGATTCCGAGGACGGAATCCTAATTAGGGGGAGATAATTGTAACAACCAACTATTTTGCCAATGTGTGTTATATTTGAATTTTTATAGTAAGATGTTGTAAAAGGGTAATTTGGTCTTTTGACCACATGAAGGACCTATTGTGTAATAATATTGTGTGTTTGTGGCAAAAGTGTAAGAAAAGAAAACCTTAAAGGATATGTTAAGAGTTTTGGGCCAAAAGTGAACAAAACTAGATTAGAAGGACCAAATTGTCATTTAGGTAAAGTATGGAGGTATAAACTGAGAGAGACTTCTAGTCCTCTCCATTTTGAGTCGTGAATCATCTTCAATAGAGAGAGTGTGTTGAGTATTGAAATCGATTAAACAAAGTTATATGACTAATATTCTAACAGTATAAGTTGTACTAAGCAATTCACACAGTAATAAGTAAGTAAGAACCGTGAAGAACAGTAAAGAACACAGTTGAATTGGATAACTTGTGCGGAATGCTTTGATTGATTGATTAGGGTTTTACAATTTGGGAAGATGCAATCTCACGCTCGACACGGTATGGTATCACTGATATTTATACATGATCAGTGATACACATCGTACAACTTTATTACAGAGAATATCCTATCAGAGTACTAGCCAATAGGATTCTAGATTCATGCACCACGTAATATACTATCACGCGTGCACACAAAAAGTATTACAACTAAGAAGTCTTCGGATCATCCGGGATTTACCCTTCGGAGACTTCAGACTTCGTGGTCTTCTTATCAAAATGTTTGAATTCGGGGGCCAGCTACAGGTCTTCGGATATAGAGGCACTTCATCACAAATATACTTCAACAATCTCCCCCTTTGTGTGAAGTGCATCCGAAGCCTATTCTCTGAAGTTTATTTTGTAGGCCCTTTTCAGAGTCTTTCCAACAGCTAACCACCAAGACATGTGATCCATGAACAGCTTCTTTCTGGCATGCGAGTTTCCTGGGCAGGCGTTCACGTGATGCTTCATGCTGTTGACACGCCTAGGTCGTCGTGCGGTCAAAAATAGTAAAATAACCTAACACACACTAGTATAGCGGTACTCAGGGTCGATCCACAGGAGTTACGTGGTCAAGGTAGGGAACAGATTACCAACTGTAGTGTCACGCTACAGCCAGAGGATCTAGTTTCTAACTTTTACCAAAAACAATCCCAAAATCATAAACATTCAACAATTCCAAATCAAGCATCAACTAAACTAAAACCAATACTAACCTAATTACTTACTGAAATCAGAAATGTATTTCAGAATCAGAAGTAACAAGGATTAAAGCAAAATATCCAGCACAATCAAACATCCAAAATTCATCCAAAAGCATAAAACACCGAAAAGAGAGCAATTAACAATAACCGAATGATTAACTATTAAAAACTCAGATCCAACTTGTTCCAAATAGAAAACATAAACTTTCAGAACTAAAAACTAATGCCAATGGTTGTCACATCCAATAACACTAGCCAAAGCTACCAAGACTACTAAACTACTTTGAAATTAAAAGAGAAAAACATAAATACCAATTATGGTCGACTGAAAACTGAAACTCGGAGTCAAAGAAGCCTTGGGGGTCGTTCCTATGCTAGGTCTTTGCTGTTGTTTTCGACCTAAAACCCTCTATTTATCGTTTTGAAAATTAAGTTACCGCGCCGCACGCATTAAGAATCCGCGGTGCGCGTATGGGTTTATCCCCGTTTTCTCGGCATTTCAATCTTCTCCACCTCCTCATTGCTGACTAAGTACGTCGCGCCCTTGCACATATCTGCGGTGCACGTGCTAATTCGACTGTTTTGTCTTTATCTTCAAACTTCTTCCATTTTGTACGCTTTTAGCCCCTATTTACATCTTTTATTTCCAAACAAGCACTGACACAAAAAGTGAGAATACCACAGCATATATGATATAAATTCACCAAGAATAGGGCTCAACAACGAATAAAATACTTGATATTACTAGGCGTTGTCAAACACCCACACTTGTGCCTTGCTTGTCCCCAAGCAAGAGAGTTTTTAACAAATTCTAATAGAGACTCGAATATTTTTTGAATGTGTTTAATTTCAAAGATTATTGCCCTAGGAGTTAAAGTGAAATAGTTTGTGAAAGCATAATCGGAATATTCTTTGGAATTCATGGCTTTCTAGAGAACCCTTGATTACAAATTTTCTGTCCACACGGAAGTGTACATACTCATTCAGATTCTAAAGGCCATTAAAGAACAATCCATGACTTTCGATGTTGTCCGTGTAACGAGCTTTCAGAAATACCATCCCAGACCAGACGATCTTAGGTGGTAAGGTGCATAAGTCTCACCCATTTTAGACCTACCGGCTCGAACAACAAAGGCCACTGATTGACAATTCCTTCCTAAATTCCAATCCTAAAACACTCCAATCTTCTAACTCTTAAAACTCAACTTACTTGACTAAACATATAACATGATAACAACTAAACAGTATTCCTTGAAAAATACCACTGCTAAAAACATTCAGAAGCTATTCGTTTCAAAATTACAACCTATTAAAATTTTTGAAAATTTGCTAAAAATTTTGAAAATTGGTCGTTTCCCGCAAAAATTTCAAAAACACTCTTTCGACCGTCCACACCCCACACTTAAAACCGTACAACGCCCTCGTTGTACAAAAATATTTTAGAACAAGGGAGAAAGAGTTACCCCTTAGATGGTAGATTGCTTGATGTTACTTGGTTGTCACAGGTACAAAAACGCGAACAAAAATCCTCGACTCAGAATTCAGGAGTTGTAGCGCAACAGTGAAACACGCGGGTGGTCAAGGCAAGTGGAGGGGGCACGGTGACCCCACACTTGCTTGAAACAACTCCTCCATATGGTATTACATGCGTCACTCACAAAAAACATTAAATGCAAACTAAACAAACCATGAAATATAAACAAACAGACAAACTAAAAGTAGTATCATAAGTACAGTACATATATCCCAAAAGAAGACAGAAAAATACATCAATCGCCACCTGGTGGCCTAGAAGGACCTGCCTCATGATCGTGGGCTCGAGCTGGGAATGGTCGGGGGCGTTGTCCCTGTCGGGTGGCTATCTCCAAAAGTACCTCCCCGATCCATGCCAGCTGGTCCTCAATACCAGCGACCCTGTCCTCCCATCGTCGGAGAACTGTCTTCTCCTCCAAGTGTTGTGGTTGTGGTGGTCGAACTGGTGGATCAACTCTCCGGCGTCGCCTTGCTGGTCCCTCCTCATAGGCTGGTCAGGGCGGCCTCGGTGCCTCCGTCATCTCTCTCACAAAATGCCCAGGTCGTGGCTGGGTGATCAGGTGCATGTTCTCCAGTTCCCGCACCGATGTGCGGACTGGAGGAATCGTCGTCAGGGAGGCCATGGTGGTAGGAGTGAGTAACCGGTAAGATCGGGCCAGGCGGGTAATGTAGTGCCCGTCGGTCAATGGATTGCTGGCAGACGCACCCGTCGCCTGGGTGGATAGAGAAACTGCCAACGCATACGGCAGGTTGAGGAACCTGGCAGGGTCAAGGAGCACCCACAAATATGTCATGTCCTCACCGGACACCTTCTCGCCCCCTCCCTCTACATGATAGAGGTGGTGACGATGCGGTGCATGAGCCGGTGAAGCGGGTTACGGAGCTGGCTCTCCCTGGCCGACCCCGCCTCGAAGTATACGTTGGACAACATGGTCCAAACAACTACATTGGCATCCCACTCGGGCTGCCCCTGAATACACGCGTGAAGGAATGGCGTGAACTGTCGGCTCTGGAGATCCGCCTCCGTGTATATACCCGTGCGTCTCTCGAACTCCCTGAGACTGCACTCCCTGGGGGCTCTCCCTGATCTGAATCGGACCAGCCTTGATCGGGCCTCCGTCTAAGCCGGTGCGTAGCGGACCGTGGAGAGAAACTCCAAGAGGAGCTCGGTGTAGATGATATCATCCTGGTTGGCCATAAGCCTGTCCCAACCACGACACGTGAATGTAGCCTCCCCATGGGACCACGTGTGTTGAAGAAAAGGCTCGATCTCGGCCCAGAGTCCGGCTGTCCCGAGAATATCCCGATCTATGATCGTCGCCTCAAGAACCCGGCGACCAATAAGTGCATCCCTCATTTGGGTGTACTCGATCGAACTCTCCAGACCCTCGGGGAACTGGAGAAAAGGATGATCGCACCTGAAAGCCATCTGCACACAGAAACCACACAAAACAAAAAAAAAACTTTGCGAAATAAGTCCTTATCTTCCCCACTGAACCGCGGCGCGGCCCAAGAACCAGAGCGCGGTGCGGCGAGCGTCTGTTTCAAATTCCAACCCTAATCTCACTGATTTTCACCCGTTAACTCGATCCAAACACACTACAAGGTAGCCTAAGCACCTACTAGCTACCCTAGGGTGATCATTTGGCGAACAAAACACCCTAAGAGCCAGCATTGCCGATTTCTAAAATTTTCATTTTCTGGAGAAATCAACCAATTCCACAGCCTAATCGCTAGTTCTAACAAGTAAAAACTAGTTACGATGGTGTACCTCAATTGTAGGAATGAAATGAATGAGAAAAATGCGAGAAAAACATCAGATGATCGGAGCTCTGAGGTGCGGCGTGGGTGATGTGTGTGTGAATAGTGAATGTAACGTACCTTATAAAGGAGAATCCGACCGATCGATTCTCGCGTCGTGGAAACGGCGTGACCGCGGCACGCGTGTTCCCAAATCAACCCCTGCGCATCGGGTTGGTTTGCGATCCGACGACGTGCAAAACATCAAACATTGGCGCGACTTTCAATTTTTCATAATTCTCTTTTATAACCCCACACTTGCCTTGAACTAATAACACCTGCAATGACGATGATAATATCTTGATAATTACTCCTAAGAAATACAGTACCTAACCTATAAAAGATGGGTTGCCTCCCAACAAGCGCTAAGTTTAATGTCTTCAGCCAGACGGAGAGTCCTTCTACAGCTACGGTGGATCGTATGCCTTCTTTCTTTGCTGATTCCCAGTCATCACCGTCCCTTCGTTGCCCACATGCTCCTTCAGCTTTCCTAGATCGAATGGCTTGCCGGTTCTCCTGCTGCTGCTCGGTTGCGGTCTTCTGATTACTTCCCGTGAATGCTTGGATGTAGCTTTGAACCTCCAAGCTCGATCCTTCCTTCTGCATCTCTTCAAAATTACCGGTTTGATGTGGAGCGTCCCCAATGCTGCTCCCAGTAATTGTTTTGCTCCTCGTTTGTTGCTCACATATTGCGTGTTATCTTCAGTTTGCAATTTTGGCTTGCAGTACCAATAAAAATTTTTCAACCAAATGGGATCGGAAGGCAACATATCAGGATGCTTCCATATGTCCTCATCGATAGTATTAATCACATCTAATTTTCCATTCATGAATGGATCATGAGTGGCGTTAAAATCATGTTTATTGTTTTCAAAAACCAACTCGTCAACATCATCTTCTTAGTCATCGTCCAACCGGTGGATCTGGACCAAGAGTGAGCGACTGGTTTCATCTGGTGGTGGTATAAAGTCACCCATCACCAGATCCTTACTTTCAAATTTCTCAAAATTTTCAAAAATTATAGGGTTAGGGGTAATATTGTCATCTACACCCCCTTCCCCAATAGTATCAACAATTTCAACAATTTTGGGAGTCGTTGGGCTGGGTCTGTACTGTCACTTACAGCCCCCTCCACAACATCCTCATCTACCAAATTCTCTGGTGATGGTACGGATTCACTAATCACCAGATCAACATTTTCAAAAACATCAAAAACATTAAAAGGTGGTGACTCAGAGGTAGCATTTTCACCTACAACCTCTTCCTCAACAACCGTTTCGACCATCTTAGTGGTCTCTTGACTTTTCCAGGGGGTGTCCTTCTATCACATGTTCAGGTGATGCAGGCTCACACACATTATCATTAGTATAAAAATCACTCGCCTCAGGTTCTAGCGGATATTTCCAACTTTTCTCTAAGCTATCTAAAGAAGCTTGCACTCTTTCAAGAGCATCAGCCTGGTCCTTCTACAGTTGGTAGGTGTCAGCCATGAGCTCCAATACTTGGGCCCAAGTTACAGAATTTTCAGGTTGAGATGATTCCTCGGTCCGCCATCCATTGTCATCGAATGATCCATTGTAGTAATCATCCTCATAATAGATGTCGGTCGGATTTTCATAATACTCATAATACTGATCCATGTACATGTAATCGCCCATTATGAAGACGTACACATACCAAAAATCAACAAACTAAAATCAAACATAAAAAATCAGAAACTAAACCCTACAGATCACCTACTCTCAAGCTCACAACTCCCAGGCAGTGGCGCCAAAATTTGACACGCCTAGGTCGTCGTGCGGTCAAAAATCATAAAATAACCTAACACACACTAGTATAGCGGTAGTCAGGGTCGATCCACAGGAGTTACGTTGTCAAGGTAGGAAACAAATTACCATCTGTAGTGTCATGCTACAGCCAGAGGATCTAGTTTCTAACTTTTACCAAAAACAATCCCAAAATCATAAACATTCAACAATTCCAAATCAAGCATCAACTAAACTAAAACCAATACTAACCTAATTACTTACTGAAATCAGAAATGTATTTCAGAATCAGAAGTAACAAGGATCAAAGCAAAACATCCAACACAATGAAACATCCAAAATTCATCCTAAAGCATAAAACACCGAAAAGAGAGCAATTAACAATAACCGAATGATTAACTATTAAAAACTCAGATCCAACTTGTTCCAAAACAGAAAACATAAACTTTTAGAACTAAAAACTAATGCCAATGGTTGTCACACCCAATAACACTAGCCAAAGCTACCAAAACTACTAAACTACTTTGAAATTAAAAGAGAAAAACATAAATACCAATTCTGGTCGACTGAAAACTGAAACTTCGGAGTCAAAGAAGCCTTGAGGGTCGTTCCTATGCCAGGTCTTTGCTGCTGTTTTCGACCTAAAACCCTCTATTTATAGTTTTAAAAATTAAGGACCGCGCCGTGCGCATTAAGAATCCGCGCCGTGCATATGGGTTTATCCTCGTTTTCTCGGCATTTGAATCTTCTCCACCGCCTCATTGCTGACTAAGCGCGTCGCGCCCTTGCACATTGCACATTTCTGCAGCACGCGTGCTAATTCGACTGTTTTGTCTTTATCTTCAAACTTCTTCCATTTTGTACGCTTTTAGCCCCTGTTTACATCTTTTATTTTCAAACAAGCACTGACACAAAAAGTGAGAATACCACAACATATATGATATAAATTCACCAAGAATAGAGCTCAACAACGACTAAAATACTTGATATTACTAGGTGTTGTCAGCTGTTGATGAAGGATGAGGGATAGCAGCCTATGTAGTCGACTTCAAAGAACTTAATCATAACTTCGGTTTCATTTCAAAGTCCTTTGAATACTACACCGTATGGTTCATCGATAATCTCCCCATTCTTGAAGCTGATGATGTTTCGTACAACGATTGGGGGAGTGCCCAGTGGCTGTCGGTAGTATGAACACAACTCCAAGTCGTTCTTGGCAAATCTCAGCAGGTAGTTGTTTAGAAAGCCCAAGATATGATTCTTGGCCATGTTGAAAACAAACAGAGAATCCGTAGCATGACCGGGTTGGTTTCTCGTGATCTCCAGAAGCTCAATGAAATCCATTGGGTTCATAATTGGGAAGTCACAATTGTGAACGTGGATTCCTCTTCTTCTGAACCCCGAAGAACTAGAAACTCGTAATTCGTGAAGTTCTCAAAGTCTCTGCTTCCTTGATTGAGATGAGCTTCTTGATCTTTCTCGAACCGCATACTACATTCTGATTCTAAATGAACATAGCATGGAAATTAATTTTGTTTGTCCAGTAGGTGGCCCTTTGATCGTTGGTTATTGTCTGAACAAATTAAAGAAAGGAGAATGTCTTCGTATTGAAGGGCAGGTCAAGCTGTTGGTCATCGGAGTCACTTACGTCGAAACTCCGATGAGGTCATCGGTTGAACACTTCAAGATTTTGGAATCCGAAGAGGTTGATTGCAACTGCTGTCCATTTGCCATTTTCACGTGCAAAGGCATTTATTCTCAGCATCAGGGCATAGTCTTCACATCTAGCCTTATAGACACTCTCCATGTGTAGGGCAATCAAACTTCCAACAGGTCTTTGCGTTGATCCCCCAGCTTCTGATGATCCCATAGTTGTTGATGTGATTGTCGAGAATATGGGACCAGAGGATGTTAAAGTGTAAGATGTACCTAGACTTGCAGCAACATGATGTGTGGCGGTTAAGGTTGTTGTGGCTTCGGAGGATGTTACCAGAGCCTCTCCCCTTGTGAAGCATGAATCATATGCTGAGCAGGATTTGGTCTTGACTGCGGTCTGGCAATCCTATCAGCAAAGTTGATGAGTGGTTGTAATACAGTTCTTAGCCTGGTCGCCATGTCCTGAGCAAGAACTGCATTAGTCTTTTGGAGCTCATCAGAGAACTTTGTGATCTCCGAAGCGGTCTGGGCGGCAGTTAGCTCTTCGATATTAGCTCATGCCTCATCAAGTTGTTTGTTAAACTTGGTTCCCTGCTGGAGTGATTGTGTCTCAATCCGAAGGTCTTGGAGAGTCTTCAGGACTTCAGAGTTTGAGGACTCCACCTTTTCCACAAATTTTTGCATTTTCTTCTCAGTTTCTTCTAGCAGTTGTTTGTTTTTCTTGTCTACCTCATCAACAGCAGACTTTATTTTGGTTTCCATAGAAGATTGGCTTTTTGCTTGTTGATCCAAGAGCTTCTTCTCAAGTTGACCCACGGAATCTTTTAGTTCCTTGGTTATTGTGAATTCCAAGTTCTCTATCTCTTCGGAGATATCACCTATAGTTGGTTTTGTGGGATCAAATCCTGTTTGAGCCTGAATGGGCGTATCAAGCTTTGAATTGAGGATCATATACTGTTTCATAACCATAAGATCCCCATCCTGTACATCCTCATCCAATGTTCCTTCAGCAGCCAGGAGAGCCAAGTGAAAGGCTTTGAAGAAGACTGCTGAGGTAGGATTTTGTTGTGGAGGAGATTCTAGATTGAAGTCTGGTAGTTAGAAATCAATACCAGAGGATGGAATGTTTAGAAATGGTTCGGATAATGTGATGATTTGTTCAGAGGTTAGAGGGGTGGAAATAGGTGGTGTTTCGGTGGTGGTAGATTTAGGAGGTACATCAGAGGATGATGTATGAATTGTAGTTGTTTGTGGGGCTGTGGTAGGTGGTGTTTCTTTTGAGGATGTATGTATTGTGGAGGTTTGGGCAGTTGTAATTGTGGAGGTAAACGGAGCGGTAGTTGGAGGTACATCTGAAGTGGTTGTATAAATTGTGGAGGTTGGTTCAGATGTTGTTGGAGGTGGAGGAGGTGGCATATGTGGTGAAGTTGGTGGTCTGGTGTCTTGAATTGGAGTGTCTTGATGTGCTTCCTCCTCTTCTTCTTCCTGAATGTTCTCAGTTGGAGTCATGTTCGACTCCGAAGACTCATCCACCAGCAGTTTCCTGGAACATTTTGGTTGTTTTCTCATTGGAGTGGCTTGCTCCGAAGGCTTCCTTTTCCTCACAACTTTCTTCGCACCACTCGGTCCTCCAGTCAACTTCTTTTTGCCCTTGGTAAGAACTGGGGCTTTTACAGGCACAGCTGGGATTATCTCACGAACAGGGTAGGGTATCAGAAGTGTATTGCAATAAGTGTTAACCTCATCGCAATCCATTGAGACTTTCAGAAGCATCTCTCGAGGGATTTGTGCCAAATCTCAGCATGTACTTCATCCAGAGTTGGAACTGTGATGTGAGTGTATCGCATTTCAGGAAGGTTAGGGTCATAAGCAAACCCTATCTGTTGGTAGTGGGCATCAACAACTATTGCCCAAAATCTTGCATTTTCAATCTTAGTTCTCTTCAAGGTATGGTTGATGTGCGAACAGAAATCAGCCCAAAGGATTGATGCAAAATCAACCTTGACATCGTAATAAATCCCATACACTAGACTTTGGAAGGATTGACTTGCAGAGTCCAGACCAGATGTCCTCCCAGAAAGACATCTAAGGAAGATAGTAAAGAAATACCTCCAAAAATCGGGAAGCTGTTTCTTCCTGAATGTGCTGATGCTTTCCAGATGTGGTTCATAGCCCATGGCATTGAACATGTCCACTAACTGTTCAGCCGTTGGAATAACCATTTCCTTGGAGTTGTAGGTTGGAAGACGAAGGGCTTCAGTAAACTTCTCCTTCGTCAGTTGCACCTTCTTGGTTTTGCCCCTTGAATCGATGGCCTCATAGAACACCGATTTGACATTGTTGTTGGTGTCGAACAGAGCATTTGATGTGTAGTGGGCTCTGTGCACCAAAGTGGCAGGGATGGCTGGAGCGTGGGTCAGAGCATGACCAAGAACAGACTGTTTTAAGCATTCAACCAGAGCAACGATTGGTTGAGGGTAAAGCTTGAGATCAGTGCAAAGAACTAGGTTAGCAGACTGATTCTTGAGCACAGGGATGGAAATCGCTTCGGTGGTTTGAGAAGAACCTTCAGCCGCCATTGTTGAGTCGAGGAAGAAGATGAAGAGAAGTTAGGGTTCTTGAGAGAAATTTTGTAGAGGAAATTTGAGAGATAGGATCGCGTAAAGAGATGAACTGAAGCGGTGTGAGGTATATATAGTGTTCGTGGTCCCAATGCCATTAAATGCACGTTTGAACTGGTCCAGTGATATTATAACACCTCAGCACCTACGCGTCCCACTAACCCTGCAAAAGCGGAAACGTTCGCCTGTCAGCCATGATTATTTGAAATTGAAGCGCCATTTTCCATAAGATCTTTTTGTTATGATTCCCCATTATCCTCTATGTGATAGCTGTAAACAAATGTTCATTTATTTTAAACGGATGTTTGTCTCTATCAATATCATAAATGTAAAAATCATTTGAACATTTAATTGACTTCGGATCAACAAGGATATTTGTGAATGTTATGTGTATCCTTCGGATTATGAAAGGTGAGTGAGTGTAAAGAACCACTCTGAAGGGTATTGATAGTACTTCGGATAAGTAATTTTGTTGTGAAGTGTTTATCAGTACACCGAAGTCCATTGTTTTTCTTTTAACATTTTTCCTTTGTTTTTCTTGAGAATTTTGTTTTACTTTTAGAGATGCATTTTGACACTTAACCTTGGCTTTCCTGAATATTGTGAAATGATGATTTAACAGGTTAATGTTCAGAATCATTTGAATCATGTTGGAAGTCCATTTTCATTCCGAAGTCTGTTTAATTCAACATCAGTCATGAATGCATAAGTCTAATCACCCCAATATGAACTTAATTTCGCATTTGGATGTAAAGATTTGATTATTCTTTTGTGTTTAAAATTTTTCATACAAAGTAATGGTAACATTCTTTGCCTTAAAATTTAAAAAGTTTTCATTTTTGAATTGAGCATCAGAAGTGTTTTAGTATTTTGGATTGACATTGAAGAATCTTTTGAAATATTTATTCCATTTCATCAGTTGAAGTGTTTGGATACTATTCTCTGATGACAAGCCTTTGAGCTTCGTATACCATCCCAACTTTACCATTTAAGATAAATTACTTGAAATGTTCATATTCTCTACATGGTACTCGACTATGTCATAGGAGTTCCTTGTATCGTTATTCAAAACAGAAGAATAAGCCTTTGAGTGCTGATTTATCTTTATTTTGCACTCCCTTGTTTATCTTTTTACTTGTTTGCTGTCTTTGATTCTTTTGACATTTTGAATTTTGTTATTCTTTTGGGTTTTTCTATTTTTCATTTTGAAACATATCTTATCTTTTTGGAGTTCCATTATCCAAAGAGTCAAAGTTTCACCAAGTGATTTCTTTTTATGGTGCTTTTGTTTTGTTTGTACAATCCTTTGTTTTGAAAAACTTCATTTAGTTCAATTTTGAAACAATAATGAAAAGATTATTGAATTTGCTTATCAGACAATGTTGGTACTACTTTTGAAGGAAAACTTCGGAACACTTGAATTATCCTGAGTAGTTTTTAGGCTACCTGATTAGTTTGATATTGAAGCGAGTCAAGTCCAAAGGGAGACTAGGAATAGACATTATGTTAAGGATATTAGAATCAGATATGACTTCGATCTGTAAAATAGCCTTAACCTCACTCTGAAGTTTGTTTTCTTACCAATGTTTCAAATCGATTCCCAAATACCTTTTAGTGCAATAAGGTATGATCATCAGAATCTAAAACCAAAGTTTTGTCCTTTAATCAGTTAATTCATGAAAAGAAGGTCAAACTCGGTCATTTACGCATGAAAGATTATGTTTTGAGCTTTTAAGGTTTTACAAATGATCTTTGTTTTTAATTTTCCTATGAAACAACCTTTTATTGTGAGAATTTTTATCCTTGTGATGCAAAGGCAAAGGATGTTTCAAAAGGTTTTGACATTTATGAAATTTTATTAAACAAAATGTCTGTTCTGAGGTGCTCCGAAGCGACAAAAGGCTTCAGAGTTCTGCGGAGCAGCATTAAGCATTCACTCCGATGGGCTCCGAAGTGTCGAAGGCCTTCGGAGTGCTGTGGTGTGTTATTAAATCTGAAAAGACTAAG
The DNA here is from genome assembly GCA_023525715.1 of Cichorium intybus. Classification (NCBI taxonomy): domain Eukaryota; kingdom Viridiplantae; phylum Streptophyta; class Magnoliopsida; order Asterales; family Asteraceae; genus Cichorium; species Cichorium intybus. Next base: position 54,436,953 of record CM042017.1, read on the forward strand.
GAAAGAAAGATTAAGGAAAGAAAGAGCAAATCTGAGATTTATTGTAGAGTGGATCCATCAATCATTCCAAGTCCACGAACGATTCTTGTAAATGCCTATTCATTCAAGGCTTTTGTGAAGATGTCTGCTAACTGTTCAATTATGTGAACAAAGTGTACCTTAATATTCCCCTCCTCAACATGACTTTTGATGAAGGGATAGCGAAGAGCTATATGCTTCGTCTTGGAATGTTGAACAGGATTGTCGCATATGCGTATGGCACTTTGAGAATCACAAAACAATGGTATCTTCCTCATGTTGATAGCATAATCCTTTAGTTGGCTTTGAATCCAGATGATTTGTGAGGTACAAGCCGCAGCTGCCACATACTCTACTTTAGCAGTGGAGATAAAGACACAAGTTTTCTTCTTGTATTGCCAGCTGATTAGCTTTCCATCAAGGAATTGACAACCCCCCGAAGTGCTCTTGCGATCAATAGAGCATCCACCTAGATCTGAGTCTGAGTAAGCCTGTATGTAGAAGCCTGAATTTGTAGGGTACCATAATCCATAAGCAGGTGTGTTGTGAAGATATCAAAAAATTGTTTTAACCGCAGCCAGGTGTAGTTCTCGTGGGTCAGCTTGATATCTTGCACAATTGCAAACTACAAACATGATATCTGGTCGACTGGCTGTGAGATAAAGCAATGATCCAATCATGCTTCGGTACGTCTGGATATCAGTCTTCGGTTTGTCTAATGAAGGATTTAACCTTGTACCTGCAGGCAATGGGACTTTTTCTTTGGAACAGTTAGTCATTCCGAAGCGTTCAAGCAGACTCTTCGTGTACTTTTGTTGATTAATAAACATCTCCTCCTTAGATTGTTTTATTTGTAATCCAAGAAAGAAGTTAATCTTTCCCATCATACTCATATGAAATTTGCTTTTCATTAGTTTTTCAAAGTCTTTTGAGAGATTGGGATCAGTAGATCCGAAGATTATGCCATCCACATAAATTTGGACTAACATCAAATGAGATCCAACTTTCTTTCTAAAAAGTGTTGGATCCACTGAACCCTGTTTGAAGTTTGATTCTTTTAAAAATTTTGTCAAGGTCTCATACCAAGCCCTTGGTGCTTGTTTTACAATTTACACCATAGACATCTTTGTCTAGCACATAACAATGGTTGGGATGTTCTTTGTTTTCAAAGCCTGGTGGTTGTTCAACAAATACGGTTTCCTCGAGTTCACCATTCAGAAAAGCACATTTTACATCTATCTAATAGACATCAAAGTTTTTGTATGCAGCATAAGCTAAAAATATCCAAATTGATTTGAGTCTGGCAACAGGAGCAAATGTCTCTTCGTAGTCAATCCCCTCTTGTTGACAATAACCTTTGACAACCAGCCTTGCTTTGTTCCGAACCATATTGCCTTCGGTTTCTAGCTTATTTCTATATACCCATTTGAGACCAACAATTGAAGCATTTGCAGGTTTTGGAATTAGCCTCCAAACTCTATTTCTTTCAAATTCCTCTAATTCCAACTGCATTGCTTCAATCCAGTCAGGGTGATCAAATGCATCTTGAACATTCTTAGGTTCAACCTTGGAGATAAAGACATTCAACATGCACAGCTCTGAAGTTTTGTTTAAATCTAGTTGTCTTTGGTGGATTTGTGCACGAGTCAATACTTTATCTCGAACATTACCGATGACAAGTGATGGGGGATGATTTTTCGTCCATTTGTCCAAAGGAGGATAATTTGGATCAAAATCACGTGGTCCTTCAGAATCAATATCCTCAATATCTGAAGGGTAGCCCGAAGTGGATGGAAAGCCACCCATGATGAAATGATTATTTGAGTTAGTGACATTTTTTTGTGGTATGTGCAATTGTGAAGAAGAGTTTAGAGTTTTCTCCCCCTCGACAGCAGATGGTGTTGAGGATATGGTTGCTTTATCCGAAATGACTGTTGTAGCTGAATTCGGAGTGGAAATCTCTAGCTCCCCGAGGACTGATGGGTATAGGGACATGATATGAGAGATTTCATGAGGGGGCAATGTTAGACATGTGTTGTTTAGCTCCCCCTCGAAACTAGCATTCCCTTTACTTTGGTTTGATGGCTCCCCCTTAACAGAAGATGGTCTTTGTACACAGCTTGTTGAAGAGTCATCAGGGCCATCAGTGAGCTTAGACAGTTCGGACACATTGTTTTCTGGTGCCCTGGCTTCTGAGTCCATAGCCCTCACAGGTGGATCACAAAGAAGTGTGAAGTCTGTATCAAATGTAGTGATTGGTACTGCATCAACAGCTGGCTTCGTAAAGATAGATGACATTGGGAATGGATGCAAAGACTTCTTGATATAATAATCATCAAACGTGAGGTTGAAAGTTTCTTCAATTTTGCGAGTCCTCTTGTTCATAACCCTATATGCCTTTGAGTCTTGTAAATATCCAAGAAAAATCCCTTCTTCTGATTTATCATCGAATTTTGTCAAATGATCCTTCAAGTTCAAAATAAAACACCTGCAACCAAATATGTGAAGAAACTTGACATTTGGTTTTCTTCGGTTGAGTACTTCATAAGGTGTGATATGAAATCTCTTGTAAATATAAGATCTGTTTTGAGTGAAACAAGCAGTAGATATGGCTTCAGCCCAGAAGTACATGGGCAAATTAGCAAAATTAAGCATGGTTCTGGCTGCTTCACACAAAGAGCGATTTCTTCTTTCTACAACACCATTTTGTTGAGGTGTATATGGTTCTAAGAAGTTGTGACTGATCCCCTTTGTTTTCAAAAATCCATCAACAGTTTGATTTTTGAACTCCGAACCGTTGTCACTGTGCATAGTTTGGACCTTCTTGTTGAGCATCACTTCCGTTTTCTTTATAAAATTGATGATTTCTTCAGCTGCATCAGACTTGTTTCTTAAGAATAAGACTCAAGTGAACCTTGAATAGTCATCAACTATCACAAGAATGTATTTCTTCTTTCCAATTGATTCCACTGTGGATGGACCACAAATATCCATGTAGAGAAGTAAAAGAGGTTCGGTGATTTTTAGGTTGATCACTGTTGGATGCCTTTGTTTTGAGAGCCGACATTCCACGAACCAAATCCATAGCGACTACTTGTTTAATTCTTTGAAGTTTAGATGAGCTAGTCTTCGGTGCCACAGCCAGCTGACATCTGAGTTGGCTTTGGAAAGAAGACATAAAGATTGCCCACCAGTTACTGGCTTCAGATTTAAGTGAAACATTGATCCCTTTCTTTCAGATTTTAACAGGACTTTGTTTGTTGCCTCTTTTTTGATGATACTCTCTTGGTTGTTGAACGTGGCTGCATTACCTGGTCCAACCACCAATTGAGATATACTCACAAGATTGTGTTTTAGCCCTTCAACAAATGCATTCTGCTGATTGTAAACTGGCCATTTGTTATTTTGCCATAACCCCGAATCGGACAAGTTTCATTATTACCGAAGCAAAAATTTCCTACATCATCCAATGTCCTATAGTCCCTAAGATACTCCTTCTTTCCTGTCATATGTCTTGAGCAGCCACTATCCATGTACCATTTAGCATCATACTGCTCATTTGACATTATCTACAATTAATCAATATGGAGTTGGTACCCAATCAATCTTGGGTCCTCAGGGTAAGCGAAGGATTCTTGAATCCACTTTTCTACGGCCTCTTCTGATATTTCATTAGCATTTAAATTGATCATATTCTCTGAAGTCTCATGTGATGAACATGTTCCGAAGAGTCTGAACATGATTCTGAAGAGCTTGTTGTTAAAATTGATGAGTCCGAAGTGACTGACAAAATGCAAGTCTTCGGAACCCATATTTGTTTGGATGATTTTGACCTCGAGGTTTTTGATGTTTTCTTAGCACTTGAAATTTTTGAACAAATTGATGACTTTGAAGACTTAGTTTTTGCAGTGAGATTTTCTTTCAAATCATTTCTTTTCCAATTTTGTTTAGAATTTTCAATTGTTGATTTCCTTGATATTTAACTACATAGCGTAGAAGTACAAAGGTACTCTTCGTATGCCAATTAGAAATCATTTAATGGAAGATTCTTATCCTTAAACAGATCCAAATTTTTATCCAGCCATTGATGGAATGTATCTATCAGATTGTTCCCTTTGGAAAATGTTTATTTGTTGGTTTTTTAAATTTGGGATTTGGAAAATTTGGATTTGATGGTATAAAGGATATTTTGGGAGGTTGGTTTTTAACTTCTGATATTGTTGAATCAGTTGTGTTGGTTCCAGAAGTTGAGGCTATTGTAGCATTTGGTTTTTAAACACCGAATGGTGTTTTTCTTTTGATGAGATTTTGAGTTTGTTTTGTTATCAAAGTCGCAGCAATTGGTTTCTGAATTGGTTTTGTAATTACAATTGCTGGTTTTGTTTTGGAAGTCAAAGCATGGTTTTGAATTTGAGGCCTTTTCAAAATCTGAGGTTTTTGTACCGAAGGCTTAGAAACAACAATTTTTGGTTTTGTAATGACATTTTCAAATGATTGTGAAAGCGGTACACTCTCACAAGATTCCATTAATAGAAAAACATCCATCTTGGGTGCTATGGGTTTCTCCATAACTTGAATTTGTTTGTAGTTTCGATTCGTGTAAATGTGATTATCATTTTTGACATTTAAAAGTGTGACAAGTTTTTAAGGAATTTTCTCTTTTTCATAACAAAGACTATTGTAGATGTTATGGCCATATAAATCTTGTTTTCTTACGTTAATCTTTACTTCTATTATTTCATTCATTTCATTTTCAACCATTTATGAGGATGAGAAGAATCCTTCCTCAGTAACTGTGGAATTATCCTCCTCAAGAGGTTTTTCCAAATTACGTTCAATTAAAGGTAAGCCTCCAGATTTTACAAAAATTGCATTATTGAAATAGGAAATCCTTGGATAGATACAAGCAACATGGACTAGTCTTTTTCAATTGTCTTTGAGATATTGATCAAAGGAGACACATTCATCAGAAATTTGTAGTTTTGATTTCACAATTTCCTTGTTTTCAGAAGTTTCTTGTTCACAATCAATTCTTGTTTTTCCTTTGTCAACCGAAGACAATTGTGAGATGGCTTTGGAGGGTGATGCGGATGTGGAGGATGATTTTAATAAAGTTAGAGAAGAGCAATCGATTTCCTCCATATCCGAATCACTTTCAGAATCTTTTTCAGATGCAGTTTCAACAATAACATTTTCTTTGTTTTCAATTCGAGGAACACTCTTTTTCAAGATTGGAATTTCTTGTGGCAATAATTTCAACAAGTTATCAGCAGTGACATGTTTTTCTACAGATATTAAGCCATGTTTATACGAAGGATTGGTCACTTCGGAGCCAGATACTATAGATTCACATTCATAGGATATACTATCAACTTCCTTAAGCTTAAACTCAATAAAAGGTAACAGTTGTCTATGTTGAACATTGCACACATCAGCTGAATGATAAATACGAGTAATATGAGCATATAAACGTTTTGCAGTTTCACAGAAAATATTGCGTTATCTCAAAATTACATCATGATTGTTCAAATGTTTTTCTCTATTCTCCTCTAGCAATGAGAGTCTTAAATTGGACTTTTCTAGGGCTAGCTTCAAACTTTCTACTCTCCCCCTCAAGTTGAGAATCTCCTGCTCACTGATTTTCTCCCTATTTTTCGCATCAACAAGCAGTTTATGCATCACAGAACAATCACGAGTTATGTCATTAATAATAGGAGTAGATTGAGTAACAGGAATTTTAAAAGTTTAGAGAAGTTTAGATACCTGCTCGGGAATGGTCAAGCATGTGTCATTTGCATCAGACAAACCTCCTCATCATCATCCGAAAAGTCATCAGACCAGCACTTCGGATTCCCTGCAACCAGCATCTCATTCAACTTCAAACTCTTATATCCAAGACCAGCAGTTCCTTCATATCCCAGTTTCTCTTCATCTTCAATCTCCTCAAAAGTAACCTTCGGAAAGCACTTACCATCATCATAGGCCATAAAAGCACTATGAGTTAGCTTTCTTACTTCTTCGTCTTCGGAGTCAAAAGACCAGACTTGATATGTTCCTTGGTGATCCTTAGCAGCCATCAGGGCTAAGTCCTTTGTCTTTTCTCTTACTTCTTCCATCTTTCTAGCATAATACGCTTCATCCTTCACTTGAGGCTTCTTCTTATTCTGTTTATGTAACATGCAGTCCTTTGCAAAGTGATTCTTACCATGAACGTAGTTACACTCATATCCCGAATCATCTCCAGAGACTTTCTTCTCTTCAGCCTTTTATTTTGGTGTCTCCGAAGTCTGAGTTTCAAATGGCTTCGGAGTTGAAGACTTTGAGTTTTCCTCCTTCGGAGTGTAAATTTCAGGTTTGGGTTTTGAATTGAAATTTGGTTTGTTGAAGTTCTTCACAAAGGATTTTCTAGAGTTGTTTTTTATGAATGGTTTCTTGAATCTTCGACTATTTGCATCATATAGAGCAATTATTTCTCTATTGTTGTCAAACATGTAAGCAGCAATGTCTTCATCACTGTCTTATTCTTCTTCTTTTGAAACAAGGGCTAGGGATCCAGCAGTTTCACTTCTTCGACCAACAATATCAGGTTTATGTGATTTGATCAAATTGTACAGAGCAGATAACTTATACTTTTCAATGTTCTCATAAGATTTGACCATTAGCATGATGGGTCTCCATTCCTTGCGACTGTATAAGAACTTGACATTGATTTCATGTTGGCTTCGGGTGTCTCCATACTTATCCAAGATATAGATCATGTTAATGAGACGTTCATAGCATGATTCAAGAGTTCATTTTCCTCTTGTTTGAAGTTACCAAAATCAGCTAAGATTTCCTGAACTTTGCCAGTATGAAGAATCTTGTCACCACCAAAACGAAGAGCAAGATTATCCCACATTTCCTTAGCAGACTTAGCATCAACTATGTGGTGACTGACATCAGGACCTAGTCCACTTCTTACACGCATGACTCTTTCATCATTCTCTATTTTCTTTAAATCTTTAGCATTCAGAACTACAGCTTCTTCTCCATCCGGAACCACGAAACGAACAACAATGTTGGTATGAGGACCATCAGTTACAGATCTCCACAGATCTTTATCAAGCCCAATCAGATAGTCCTTCATTCTTCCAAACCAATAGTCATAGTAAGAGGTTACTAGAACAGGAGCTTTTGTTGCAGAACCAATGAGATTTGCATAGTTGAGCATGTTAGCATAAGTAGCGGTATAATCAGTCATTTTGAATGGATTTCAATGGGATCTTTTCAGAAAAACGAGTAATAGATATATGTGACAGTTGCAGAAGACTAGATCTGAGAAACGATTTAGATCTAGAACTGTAACAATAAAATAAACCTCTATGAATAAGGTTTTTGACCTGTCCCGCTCTGATACCACTTGTTGAGTATTGAAATCGATTAAACAAAGTTATATGACAAATATTCTAACAGTATAAGTTGTACTAAGCAATTCACACAGTAATAAGTAAGTAAGAACAGTGAAGAACAGTAAAGAACACAATTGAATTGGATAACTTGTGTCGAATGCTTTGATTGATTGATTATGGTTTTACAATTTGGGAAGATGCAATCTCACGCACGACACGGTATGGTATCACTGATATTTGTACGTGATCAGTGATACACATAGTACAACTTTATTACAGAGAATATCCTATCAGAGTACTAGCCAATAGGATAGATTCATGCACCACGTAATGTACTATCACGCCTGCACACAAAAATTATTACAGCTAAGAAGTCTTCGGATCCTCCAGGATGTACCTTCGGAGTCTTCAGACTTCGTGGTCTTCTTATCAAAGTGTTTGACTTCGGGGGCCAGCTACAGGTCTTCGGATATAGAGGCACTTCATCACAAATATACTTCAACAAATAGAGGTCGAGACTTTGAAGAATTCTGAAGGATTAGAGCAGAAATCGAAGAATCAAGCTAGAAGTTGTGATTTCCAAGCCATCTAAGGTTAAAATTTCATCTTTGTAAGTTAGTTTAACCATTTTGAGTTGTATTGAAAGGATGAAAACGAAATTTTGAAGTTGGGGAGGGTTGTTTCCAAGTTTCTAACCTCTAAATCACATTCTAATCATCATTGGAACTCGATTCCACCTTTAGAAACGATTAAAAGCAAAGGGATTTACAAATGTGTGCATGAACCCTAGAATTTGGGTTTGTGAAGATTGATTTGATTCTAGTGTTTATGGGTAATAAGTGTTGTTTAGGAGGCTTAGAAATACTCTAAATATCATGTTTTAACCTTCAATTGAATCTGATTTGAGCTGGAACCAAACATACCATAGATTGGAAGTTGTGCAGAAAAATGGAGTTGGGGCTGCAGCGTCACACGGGGCCGTGTGATCCTGACACGCCCCCGTGTGGATTTGGGCAGAAGCAAGAAAATTGGGTCTGTAAGTTTCACACGACCCCGTATGATTCTGGCACGACCCGTATGATATCAGTCAGGAATTCTAAAAGCTTTATACGACCCCGTGTGATTCCTAAATAACCCGTGTGACCTGGACACTTATAATTCACTTATATTATGACAATAATGAAGTAGTTTGATCCCCTAATCATTAGTATACGTTTAATATGGTATGAAAACATGAAAGTATAAGTTCATATCATGACTCAAACGATTTGTATAGATGCGGATCAAGTAATAGATAATCAAGGAAAAGGAAAAGGGGAATCGAACAATTTGACATTTCTTGCATAATCTAAAGTATATAAATGTGTATTAGTGTTATTAAGTACGAATTTTATATATATTTAATAGGTGGTGACCAAATCATTGGTGAGCAAGGTAAGGGCAAGAAGACCTTGGGAACCTAACTAGCCACTAATAGTACAAGGTGAGTAACATGCGTATTTTATGAGTACATAGCAAATAGTTTTGGTTTATAAACATTGTTTTGGTTAAAAGATTTTAAGAGAAAAGTTTCTCTCAAGTTGTTTTGTGCTAAAAGCTTTATGTTTTCTATATAATGAAAGATTTTGATGTTATGACCAATTCGTAATGAACTGATATTAATGAATCAAAAATTGGAACTAAATGTAAGAAATGTGATATATGTCCGGACATGGATCTCGCCCTAATGAGGGGAGGTCAAAAGACACTACTGGGATGGTACCTCCCGTCGCGAAGTAGTTGTCTCAACACGCCCTTATGGATAGATTTGTTCTATTCCATGAAGGGAAAGGGAATTAGCACGCCCTCACAGATAGATTGGTTCTATTCCGTGGAGGGAAAGCGATACGGGGAGACTCGTATAAAGCCAAAGGATAAACAATGAATTATGATTTACAATTGGTCTATGTTTTTGTTAAGAAAGCTTTTGCAAATATGTTTGATTTTGATAAAATAGTTTGGTGGTTGTTCTATTTAAAATCTTTGGGTCTAAAACCCATGTTGCTCACGAGACTTTATGTCTAACGTCTATTTTTTTTATGATATGAACCCAGGTGAAGGAAAGTAAATACTAGAAGACTTAGAAGACTTAAAGCATTCCTTTTGGGATTCCTTTAGTAGTAACTTATCCATGGTGATGTAGTGGACTTGTAATACCCCAACATAACTACCTTTTGTAATTATGTACAAAGCAAGTTTTTGTAAGCCCATGTTATGTATAATTAAATCAGACTGAAAATGTTTATGTTGGGAATGGGGTGTTACATTTATCATGTTTTCGTTTGGATCTAGTTTCTTGTACTTCAACAGACTCCTCTTCACCCTCAACTGGTTTATCCATACCTTTTCCTATAATAAATGACATGTCATAAACCAAAAGAGTATTTTCTGATCCACAAATGAAAAAAACAAAACATAGAGATACCTTTCTTTCTTCTACAATATGTATTAATGAAATCCTTTCCTGAAAGTGTACAAAAACATAAATCACAAATAAATATACAAATCGAAAATGCATAAAAAACCTTAAAACCCATTAAAATACATTCAAATCCTCAAAAACCCTTGAAAATGTAAAAAAAAAAAAAACTATAAACTGAACTGAAACCCTAAATGATACTTCAAAATCAACTCCTTCCAAAACGAAAATAAAAAACGACCACAAAAACTGTAAGAAAAACAAATTTAAATACATTCGTACTAACCTTTATCATCGCGAACAGAAGAACTTCTGGTAACTACTATTTTTTCCGTTGACATTGTTTGAAATCACCACGAAAATAGCAAAATACAGAGAGAAAAAGTTAGGGTTTCTTCAAAATAAGTGAAACGATTCAAACTTACTGGACGAAATTCATACGCAAAACGGTGATCATAGGTAATCATAATTTGTAACTCGATATCCGTTATAATTTTATGTCTATGTAAAATGTCAATAATATCCTCGAGTCTGTTGCTAACTATCACGATTATTACAAATTTGCCACCGCCTTATTTCAACTCTAACCCTTATTTACAAAAATGCCACCGCCTTAATGTTTAATACAAAACCATTGTCTGGGATGAATTCTCACAATCTCAACCTAATATATATTCTCAATGATATATATATATATATATATATATATATATATATATATATATATATATATATATATATATAGGTTCAAATACGGATTGTAAGTATCGTACGAACGTAGGACTCAATCACGTCCATTTATGTAATAAGGATACGATCGGTATTTCCAGTAGATTTTCGAATTTGAAAATAAAAATCTTTTTACGACTAATTAAGATTTACAGTTTATAATCGTAACCGACAACTGTATTATCGTGAGTTCGAATTTGATTTCTTAATCAATAAGTCGTTCTTAAATCCCAATTTTGTTCGTGTCAATTCCGATTTTGAAGAATTGTTCCTTATTCAATTCCAATTTTAAGCGATAGTGCGTTAAATTTTGAAGAATTGTTTTTTTTGGGATGCAGAGTAACTGTTCGTATCGATCTTATCAGAATTGTATCCAGGTATAAAGTATAATCTATTATGTTTTAAATGTTTTTTAATGCTAACTTGGATGTGCGAAGTATATGAGTTTAACAATTGTTTTCTACAGCGTATGTTCATGTCGTTCGTATAAAGAAGGTCATTCTCTGAGAATGGTTGATAGTTTTAGTTGTTTATTGCCATTCTAAGAGAATGAACTCAGTTGGTTGATACTTTGTATAAGAAGTTCATTCTCTGAGAATGATTGATTGTTGTAGTTGTGATTGTTTCTGTAAAATTATAACATTTGATAAACATCAGAATCAATTTATTTGCCAAATGTTAATAATAATGTTAAGTTAATGTACAATTCTCGGAGAATATCATACTTGGTAGAGTAAATTTGTTACAACGAAGGTAATTCTCTAAGAATACGCATAATATAACTCATATATAAAGGTGCATAATAATATAAATGTAACCAATTGTTATGAAAAAATGAGTTATAGTCTATATCATTATTAAAGAATGGTAAACACCAAAAGTAATAATATAAATGTAACTAACTGTTATGATAAAAAGGAGTTATAGTCTATATCATTCTTGAAGAATGGTAAACACCAAAAAGTAAAGAGAATGGCCAAAACCAAAAGATGCAGAAAACCATAAAGTACAGTAAACCCATTTAGAAAGTAGAATGTCATTTTTGATTAATCTAATTCTTTACATGTGATTGTTTTTGGAAGACTATAACTTTTGATAAATAGCATTATAAATTCACATGACAAACTTTGGAGAATGGTATCACGAAGTGCGGTAGTTTGTATGCTTGATAATTAGTTATATTTAGCTTCAAAATTTGCAGAAAAGCGTACCGACTATGGTGATGACATCAATGGACCTAACCCACCCAAATATACCTACCCCATGAAAACCAAGTCTTTTTCTTCCATTAAATTTCATACAATACAGAAAATCCTTCAACTAAATAACTAAGAACTAGTGAAATAGTACTTGTATCTAATGTATCAAAATTTGTACCAAAAATGTGATCATTTTGTAAGATTAAAGCCAATCGCTTAATTTGCTTTATCATCATTGCCCAATTTTGATGAAATTCTGAGAAACAAAAATCAAGTAAAAATCAACAACAAAATGAGCTTATCCCTTTGGTAGGCGTCGGTGTTAGTACTAGAACCCATTTTTTTTTAAATTAAGTTAAAATAAAATATATTTAAAAAGAGATGAAACTTTGCCATTCTATAAGAATGACGTCAAATACATATTAAACAACACCATTCTGTAAGAATGAATTAATCAACATGTATACACCCATTCTCCGAGAATGGCCTAACCCACATAACAATTAACATCATTCTCTAAAAATGGCCTAACAAACATAACACTTAACATCATTCTCTAAGAATGACATAACCAACATAACAGTTAACACGATTCCCTTGATTTTACGTATTTTTCAAATCGGAAATATTGCTTCACGCTATTTTGAAAAACACCAAAATATTATCCCCTGCTTTTACGTATTTTTCAAATCGGAAATCACACTGTGCGACGGCGGCGACGTCACTGTGCGAGGGCGCCGACGGCACCATGTGAGGACGGAGAGGGTACCGACGTCGAAAAATCAATGGATCGTAATCGGAAATCAAACCAAAATGCTAATTTCTAGCATATCTTGATGATTTCACAAAATTACTATTATACCCTTCTGCGTCCGTTTTTTCCAGTAAGCGAGTTCTTCTATTGATTTATTTACAAAAATGTCACCTTGATCACAACCACTCATTTTTTCAATCTAATGGTTTAGGAATGGTTTTACGATCACACAATAATTAGTATTTTTATTTAATACTAACTCTATATATATATATATATATATATATATATATATATATATATATATATATATATATATATATATATATATATATATATATATATATAGTTACAAGTAATTGGTGAATAACAACATTATGTCATCACTTTGTCATCACTTTGCATTTACCAATTAAACAACTATATTTGAATAGTAGACTTGGTAGTATAAATAGACCATCAATGTAAGGAAGAAAATGCATCTCATATCAACTTTTTCACTAGTGATATAAACTCTCTCTACTCTCTCCAAGCTCTCAAGCTTTCTTTCTTTCTTCATCTATATTCTAGTTTTTAGTTTGTTCATAATTGTCGTGGTAACGCTGAATTTATAACACGTTATCAGCACGAGGCTCTAACGAAGGCAATTAAAAGACACATCGATCTTAATCAAGGTATGTAATATCATCAAAACTAGAATGTTAATTAATAATAATAATAATAATAAAAACGATAACAAAAAAAAGAATATTTTATTCTCGAAGTTATGACTACTAACAAATTTCTTTTCTTATTTATCCTTGACGTTATGACTACTAACGAAGTTCATTTCTTATTCTAACTTTATTTACGCTTCATTGACATTTATTAGTGCAAACTAACTTTTATTATCGCATACTAATTTTTATTTATGCAACTAACATTTATTTATGTATACTAACATTTATTTATGCAAACTAACGTTTATTTACGGCAACTAACGTTTATTTATGCAACTAACGTTTATTTACGGCAACTAACATTTATTTATGCAAACTAACATTTATTTACGCATACTAACGTTTATTTATGTATACTAACGCTTATTTATATAAACTAACGTTTATTTACGCACACTAACGTTTATTTATGTATACTAACTATTTTTCATGCTCTGACATCTATTTATATATACTAACGTTTATTTATTCGCAACCGATTAAAAAAATAAAATTTTAAATTTTAAAATAAAAGGAATTAGAGAAGATTCATCTATTTAATTATGTCTGTAACTATAATAGAAATAGTAAAACTCATCCCCACCTTTAAACGACAAATTTAATGAGTTTTATTTTTCTTAGGAACTAAAATATGTCAAACATTGCAAAGCTTGAATTTACCGCTCTTGAAGTCAGCGGAAAGAACTACATGCCTTGGACTATATATGTTACGATGCATCTTGAGTCCATGGATTTATCTGAAACTATAAAAGAAAAAAGTAAGTGCACGTCGCAAGATAAAGCACGTGCAATAATTTTCCTTCGCAAACACATCGATGAAATGTTGAGGTATGAATACCTCAATACCACCGATCCTAGCACTCTTTGGAAAATCTTAAAAGAAAGATTTGATCACCAAAAGGAAGTTATACTTCCAAGTGCTAGGGCTGAGTGGTTATCGTTGTGGTTTCAAGACTTCAAAAAGGTACATGACTATAATTCCGCATTATTTCGAATATGTTCACAACTAAAATTTTGTGGGGAAGAGGTTTCTGATGCTTCAATGTTGGAGAAAACTCTCTCCACATTCCATGCATCAAATATGACATTGCAACAACAATATCGTATGCAAAAGCTCAAAAAATATTCTGAGCTTAATACACTTCTCCTTGTTGCTGAACAAAATAATGAACTATTAATAAAGAACCACCAGTCCCGTCCAACAGGTTCAGTAGCACTTCCTGAAGCAAATGCTACCATCAGTTATGAACCTAGAAATAATTCGTATGGACGAGGACGTGGTCGTGGTCGTGGACGTGGACGAGGCCGTGGTCGCGGTCGAGACCATTTTAACCAAAACCAAAATTTTGGGCGCGGTTATACTCAGGGTCGTGGACGCGGTCATCCTTATAACCGTGGGCGTGGTCAAAGAAACAATAATCAACACACTCCACAAGGAAATAATTTCCAACCACAAGAAAAAAGAAATGATGCCGGAACATCACAGAACCCCGGAGGTTCTTGTTATAGATGTGGTAGCACAGGTCATTGGGACCTGTCGTACAGATCCCCATCTTTGTAAACTTTACCAAGATTCCATTAAAAGAAAGGGGAAAGAAGTCAACCTCATCGATGGTCTTGATTTAGGAAACATTGAACTAAACACTCTAGACTTTTGCAATGATTTAGACATCCTAGAAAACTGTTTCCTTTTTGTAACATGTTTTTAATTTTTCATTGTAATGTTTTTCTTTCTTAATGAAGTTTTTTTGGGTCACTTTTATTAAAATTGTGTTCATAACTCATCATTTATTTTTCTTATATGAAGTTCAAAATGAGTTCAACTGGAGCACAAAACCAAGGAAATCTTGGAGAACTCTTAATAATTGATTGTGGTACCACACACACCATCTTGAAAACAAAGAAATATTTTTCCACACTAAAACCCGTAAAAGGGCACATAAATACAATATCAGGTCCTGTAGACTTGATCGTAGGAGCAGGAAATGCTTGTTTCATGTTACCTAATGGTACGAAGTTTGTAATCAGTAATGCGTTATTTTCCCCAAAGTCAAACAGAAATTTATTGGGTTTTAATGATATATATCTTAACGGATATGACACATTCACCAAAACAATAGGAAACACGAAATATATGTTTATAATAAATGAAAACCATATATTGGAGAAATTACCACAATTTGATTCTGGTTTACATTTTACATATATAAATATAGTTGAGTCAAATTTGGTGGTTAAAGAAAAATTTTGTGATCCTAGAATATTTAGTTTGTGGCATGATAGGCTGGGCCATCCAGGATTAACAATGATGCACCGAATAACTGAAAATACATTTGGGCATCCATTGAAGGACCAGAAGTTCCCTCAAATAGGTAATAAGAACCCGTGTATTTCTTGTTCGCTTGGGAAATTAATTACAAGACCTTCACCAATGAAAGTTGAAATGGAATCACCTAGATTTCTAGAAAGAATTCAAGGAGACATATGTGGACCAATTCATCCACCTTCTGGACCATTTAAATACTTTTTGGTCTTAATATATGCATCAACTAGATGGTCTCATGTTTGCCTATTATCAACTCGTAACAAGGAATTCGCAAAATTCCTAACTCAGATTATTAAACTGAGAGCACATTTTCCTGATTATAACATCAATAAAGTGAGACTTGATAATGCAGGTGAGTTTACGTCTCAAGTATTTAATGATTATTGTATGTCTATAGGAATTACTGTTGAGCATCCAGCTGCACATGTGCACACTCAAAATGGTTTAGCAGAATCACTGATTAAACGTCTCCAATTAATAGCTAGACCATTAATAATGAGAACAAAACTTCCTGTTTCCATATGGGGTCATGCAATTTTACATGCTGCATCACTGATTCGTATGAGACCAAGTGTATATCATACACATTCTCCCCTTCAACTTGTTTCTGGAAAAGAACCAGATATATCCCACCTTAAAATTTTTGGAAGTGCAGTATATGTTCCTATTGCTCCACCACAACGTACAAAAATGGGTCCTCAAAGGAGGTTGGGAATATATGTTGGTTTTGAAACAAATTCAATAATAAGATATCTTGAACCTTTGACAGGTGATATGTGTTAGTTCTATATGCCCAGGGATGATCATAAAATGATATTACTAATAATACATGATCCTATAGGGTCACACCAACAACAAGTTTGACACCAATTGATCATTTAGAACGTTAAATTTGATTTAACATCAAATGATACTGAACTTGCAATTTAATCTTGTAGGTTATTATTTGAGATAAATAATAATAACTACAAAATTAAAGGTTGATTAGTAATTCATATGTGATGAATTAATTAAGTGTAACAATTAAATTGTTTAAATTGTTAAACGATTTAATTGATTTATAATTAAGCCTTTTATTTAATTTAATTGGTAAATTAAATAAGATATATACATTGTTATATATATATATATATATATATATATATATATATGTATGTATATATATATATAATTATACAATTAAGATTGTATATTTAGATGGTTTATTTATATAAATAATTATGGGTTAAATGTTATCCCATTAAAGAAATAAGAAGATGTATTATTTATAAGCTTATAATTATCTAAGTTTTATAAATAATAACAACTCACTTGCACTTCATTAGTCATCATATAACTAGCCATATTGGAAGGAAAAGAATGCATTAAGAACTTAAAAGAAAAGGAAGATGCCTTGTGTCTTCTAGCTTTTGATTATAGAAATCAAATGGATCTTTCTTTTAAGCTAGTTGCATGTGCTTTTCTTTTCTCTTGGTGGGTTATATAGTGAACGATTTTGAGAGGGTCTTAATGATCTTTTCATGCTTAGAAATCAGCCAAATACTATCCTTAAGTTGTTAGCAAAAATTGGTTTTTGGTTTCATAAGAAAAGGAGTCATATCTTGCAAGTTGTGGAACTAGCATTCAAGGGTGTTCAAGCTTGTGGTGGATCAACTATAGAGGGATTCTAATTTGATTCCTAGCTATCAAAATCATCCAAAGCAAACCCAAGAACAAAGGTTATGATCTTGAACTTAAACTATGATTGTTCTTCATCTTATCTCTACATGCATGTAGCATGATCCTCTTGAAAATGGAATTTGTGTTCATGATTTTATGCTTCCGTTGCAAACTCTTGTTTTTGAAACTAACTAATGAACCATGATTTCCAACAATTGGTATCAGAGCCATGGCTATATTGCATGTTTAGATAATAAGTTTATTTGGATAAACTTGGTTTTTGGAAGCCATGAATGTTCATCTTCTTAAATGAAAGTTTCATGCATGGCTTCTTTGGCAACATGCAATTATATTATCTATGATTTTATGTAACCAACTATATCTTATGTATGCATGCTTTTGGTTACATAAATTGTTGCCTTAGAAAAACAAAGTGTTGATTTTCTTATGATTTTATGTGATAAAATGGTGCATAAACAAGCCAAGGACCATATGATGCATGTTTTGTGTTTGTGTTCGATATGGTTGTAATCTATTGATTTATTCAAATGGTTTGTAATAATAATTAGTTATTATATTCATTTTGTAAATATTAGAATAGTTGTATTTTATTTATTTCACAAAATGTAACAAGAGAAGGAAGTAAAAGACCAAGAGAAGATTGCACCCAACAGCAGCACTTTCTGAAGAGCTGCTGTCCAGATTTCAAAATTGTTTTGGAAGTGTTTTATAAATTCATATATTGGTCATTTGGTGATATACTTGTTGGTAACTTTAATATCTAGTATATACATTAAGTTTCAACAAGTATTAGCATCAATATAGCCAAGAATGAATTGAAAAATGCAACAAAAACAAAAAAAATTCCTTCCTGCTGCCCCTGATTTCGAAAATTTTGAGGGCTCCATAGAAAAATCACATGTCACTAAATGGTGTCAAGAAATGGTGGTTCAAGTATCATTTGATGTTATAAAAGGCTTGGCAAAATTGTAGCCAAATCGGAGATCATTTGGTTGAGTTTTTGTCACCTTTTTGTCCCTAGGTTTGGACTTGATATTTCATGTGTGGCTCACATGAAATATCAAACTAGTTGGCTTGTGTTTATGCACCCATGCATGCTTGTGATGTTTGAATGTTTTATTATGTTATGTTGTGGATGAAAATAAGATTTTGCATGCTAGACAACCTAGATAATTAAACATAATCATCAAGGAGTTTGTATTTTCAAAAGTTGACAATTAAAACATAATATGTGAAAAATGGGTTTTATTAAAATGGGTTTTGTTTAAAACCTATTAAGTCAAGTTTTGAAAATGATTGAAACAAGAAATAAAATGGAGATTTTATAAACTCTTACAAACTCCAACCCTAAGTAATAATGGTAATTATTTAGGATTATAAATTGGTTCTAATATATGTGATCAAACTCAAACTTAATATTGGATATTAATTGTAATATTGACCACAAACAAAGAATCAATAAAATGGAGATTTTATGATTTAGGAACCAATTAACAAAATAAGATTTAATGGTACCATGTTCATTGGATGCATGCAATCTACATGATACCATATGTTTTTCAAAAATTAGAATTGTAAAACATACAAATCCCTTATGAAATACGAATCTATGCCGTCCTTCTTAAAGACACTCATGTATCACTTGTATTTCCTTATAGGATAAAGGATACCTAACCACTTGGAGTCTTCTTGTGATACAAGAAGTAGTTTTTCAATATTGATGGGATAAAGGATACCTAACCATTAATAGTTGTAAAAACTACACGTCCGTTTAAGTAGGATGATTCGTTTGGAAATCTCTTGTGATAAAGGTCACCTACGCATTAGAAATCCAAGGCATAGATGGGATCAAACATGCCAAACTTATAAATGTTATAAAGGGATCCCATAACTCTAGAAATTATATTTGGATATAATTGGTAAACCGTTACCTACCTTGTTGATTCGAATAGGTGGGATAAAGGATACCTAACCACTTATTCGTAATGCAACTTGGATTCTAAACCTTAATTAATTAAAGTTTATGAAACAAGAAAGGGTATTAATTATTAAGGTATTAATATCATAATTTACTAAATAGAACCTTGCTAAAATTTTGTAGATGGCACCAAACAACACACACTCGGCTCCTAACAAAACCTCACTACGGTCTCTCCTTGAAGGAGAAAAACTTAACCATACCAACTTCTTAGATTGGCACCGTAGTGTGAGAATTGTTCTCAAACAAGAAAAGAAAGAATATGTTCTCAATGAACCACTTCCAGAAGAGCCCCCTGCCATTCCTAAGCCCGCACACGATGCATGGCTTAAAAAGATGGATGATTCCATCGATGCATCATGCCTCATGTTGGCAACCATGATTCCCGACCTTCAGAAGGATTTGGAGAATCATTCTGCCTATGACATGATTCATCAACTAAAGGAAATGTTCCAACAACTTGCAAGAACGGAAAGGTTCGAAACTGTTCGGGCTTTCCATGCTTGCAAGATGAAGGATGGGCAGTCGGTAAGCTCTTATGTGCTCAAAATGAAGAGTCACATTGATCATTTGGCACGTCTTGGAGTTGTGATGCCCGAAGAGCTAGCAACGGATATGATCCTTAACTCCTTGACAAAGTCCTTTGATCCTTTTGTCATGAATTTTAACATGAATGGTTTAAACAAGACTATCCCGGAATTACATGGGATGCTAATTACCGCGGAAAAGAATCTGCCTAAGAAAACCACTCAAGTTCTCATGATCAAGGAAGGTGGCACAAAGAGAACTAGACCAGAACACCCCACTAACTCCAAGGGCAAGGGGAAAGCAAAAGCTTTCAAAGGTAAGGGCAAGAAAGTTGTCCAACCTTCCCATCCGTCCAAGAAGAAGGCAAAGGTTGCCAAAGATGAAACATGCTTTGAATGTGGCAAAGCTGGGCATTGGAAGAGAAATTGCCCTACTTATCTTGCGGAGTTGAAGAAGAAGAAGGCCGGTGAAGGCACTTCAGGTATCTATGTGATAGACCTAGAACTTTATAATTTATCTCCTAACACATGGGTATTTGATACTGGTTGTGGAACTCACATATGTAATATGTTGCAGGGGTTCAAAAGGAGTAGGCGACTGAAGGCACATGAGGTAGTACTTCGGGTTGGAAACAATGCAAGGGTTGCGGTGGATTCAATTGGAAGTTTTAATTTATTACTACCTAATGGCTTGTGTGTGACATTGTTGAATGTTTACTATGTTCCTAGTTTGACTAGGAATATTATTTCGGTTGCTAAATTAAGACAATGTGGATTTGATCTTTCCTTTAATAATGATGATATTTGTGTTTACAAAAATAATGTATTCTATTTTGAGGCTAGGCCTTTAAATGGAATTTATGAAGTAAACCTTGATGAAAAGACTAACAATAGCTCTTTATACCACACTTTTACCAAGAAACCCAAATTTGATTTGAGTCAAACCTATCTATGGCATTGTCGCCTTGGACATATAAACAAGAATCGCATATCCCAACTTCAAAAGAGTGGACTTTTGAAGGCAAATGAGAATGACTCATTTGATATATGTGAATCTTGTTTACATGGCAAGATGACTAAAGCTCCTTTCTCCGGAACCAATGAGAGAGCAAAGGACTTGTTAGGAATCATACATACGGATGTATGTGGTCCTGTCAAGCCAATGACTAGATATGGTGAAAGATATTTCATCACCTTCACTGACGACTTTAGTCGTTTTGGATATGTTTATTTGATTAAACATAAACATGAGGCGTTTGAAATGTTCAAAACGTTTCAAAGTGAAGTGGAAAATCAACTCAACAAAACAATTAAAGTTCTTCGTTCTGATAGAGGAGG
Organism: Cichorium intybus; assembly: GCA_023525715.1. NCBI lineage: Eukaryota > Viridiplantae > Streptophyta > Magnoliopsida > Asterales > Asteraceae > Cichorium > Cichorium intybus. The sequence goes on from CM042017.1 coordinate 54,458,067, forward strand.
TGAGTACTTAAGTACAAACTTTATGGATCATTGTAAGACTTGTGGAATTGTTTCACAACTTACTCCACCTGGAACACCACAACATAATGGTGTGTCTGAGAGGCGGAACCGAACACTATTGGATATGGTTCGATCCATGATGAGTAGAAGTACTCTACCTTTATCATTTTGGGGTTATGCTTTACAAACAGCTGCTCGTCTCCTAAATATGGCACCTACTAAAAAGGTAGATAAAACACCTTATGAGATATGGCATGGAAGGGTTCCATCTTTATCCTATCTCAAGGTATGGGGTTGTGAAGCTTATGTTAGACAAGAAGCTTCAAACAAATTAGAACCTCGTTCAACTAAATGTATCTTTGTAGGGTATCCGAAAGATTGTCTTGGATACTATTTCTACAATCCCATCGAGAATAAGATATTTATTTCTCGAAAAGCTGAATTCCTAGAAAATAAGTTTCTGACGGAAGAGGCTAGTGGGAGGTTTGTGGAACTTGAGGAACTTCAGGAACCACAACCTGATACACAAGAAGTTGAATCTAGCATTCAACAAGAAATTGTTGAACCTGAACAAACGGTTGATCAGGAACAAATTGTAACACAAGGTGTTCGCAAATCTGGTAGGGTTCGAATTGAACCAGAAAGGTATGGTTACCTTTTGATGGAAGAGGAATGTTATACGATAGATTCTAATGAACCCGTCAACTATCAGAGTGCAATATCAGATCCTAAATCTGATAAATGGCTTGAGGCCATGAACACTGAGATGCAATCCATGCACGATAATCAAGTTTAGAACTTGGTTAATCTTCCCACCAATTGTAAGACTGTTGGGAACAAATGGGTTTTCAAGAAGAAAATCGACGTGGATGGAAATGTTCACACTTTTAAGGCTAGACTTTTCGCTAAAGGATACTCACAAACTCATGGTATTGACTATGATGAGACCTTTTCTCCAGTGGCAATGATCAAGTCGATTAGGATACTTTTTGCCATAGCCGCATACTATGATTATGAGATATGGCAAATGGATGTCAAGACCGCTTTCCTTAATGGATACTTATTGGAAGATGTCTATATGGAACAACCTGAAGGTTTTGTCGATCCCAAGCATCCAAACAAAGTGTGCAAGCTTAAAAGATCTATCTATGGATTAAAGCAAGCGTCTCGAACATGGAACATCCGTTTTGATGAAAAGATTACGAGTTTTGGATTCATCAAAAATGAGGATGACTCCTGTGTTTACAAGAAAGCTTGTGGGAGCATTGTCATAATCCTAGTATTGTATGTAGATGACATACTTTTATTTGGAAATGACATCCCAACCTTAAAAGGTGTCAAAGCGTTCCTTGAGAGTTGTTTCTCAATGAATGATCTAGGGGAAGCTGCTTATGTATTAGGCATAAAGATCTATAGAGATAGATCTAAGAGACTTATTGGTCTTAGCCAAAGTGTATATATTGATAAAATCTTGAAAAGGTTCAAGATGCAAGACTCCAAAAGAGGATTCTTGCCAATGCCTCATGGCACCATCCTAAGCAAGTCTCAGTGCCCAAACTCTAGGACTGAACTTGAAAGGATGAAACATGTCCCATATGCTTCGGCAATTGGGTCCATCATGTATGCCATGTTATGCACTAGGCCCGACGTCTCATGTGCCTTAAGTATGACTAGTAGGTATCAACAGAACCCAGGTGAAGCCCACTGGACTGCTGTAAAGAACATTCTTAAGTACTTGAGAAGAACTAAAGATATGTTCTTAGTTTACGGCGGTTTGGAAGAAAGCTTAAAGGTAAAGAGTTACACTGACGCTAGCTTCCAAACAGATAGGGATGATTCAAAATCTCAATCTGGGTATGTCTTTATTTTAAATGGAGGAGCCGTGTCTTGGAAGAGTTCCAAACAAGAAGTGATTGCACAATCCACTACAGCATCAGAATATGTTGCTACTTCAGAAGCTGCTCAAGAAGCTGTCTGGATGAGAAAGTTCATAGAAGATCTAGGGGTTGTTCCTTCCATTCGGGACCCTATAGAAATCTTCTGTGACAATCTAGGTGCTATAGCTCAAGCAAAGGAACCTAGATTGCATCAAAAAACCAAACACATTCACCGAAGGTATAACTACATTAGACATGAAGTTAAGAATGGTGAAATAAGTATTCACAAGGTTCATATAGATCAAAATTTGGCAGACCCATTCACGAAACCTTTACCCCAAACTAAGCATGAAAGTCATGCTAAGGGTATAGGACTCCGTTTTTCTAATGAATGGATTTGATTTGTGTTTAATGTTTTATGAATATGAACTTATGTAAACGACAAGAATTATGTAATATTTGTGACGTGATGTTTCATTCATAATTATTTTGTTTTATTAGCATGTTTAATCCTTGAATAATTTAGTTATTCTAAACGTCCATAGTCGATCATAGTTGTGGGAGCAATTATGAAGTAAGACTAATATGAATTGGATTGGTTGACTTTTATGGGTAAAAGTAGCAAAAGGTTGCAACCAAATTCATAGGTACTTGTCAGTGAACAAGTATTGGACTTGACCCGTTTCAAGATCACTCCATGGATCATCATCATAAGTGATTCTTGAATAAAGGTATTATCATTGTATCCTTTGACCTGAGATACATATTTGGGACTCAAGTGTAGAGTGTACTATGCTTTGATATGGTTTACTGTTGTTCTTGAAATACAGACAACCATAAAGGCCATACTCATGCATAGTACTAACTATATGAGGGGCGTATGTAGTCAAGACGGGATTTGTTCCTCTTATGTGTTGAGAGTTAGACATCTAAGGCGCCTGTTTGAAAGTTGAACATAAAATGAGAATGATTAAGATCCATGTCTCATGTTCAACATGATGTCTGTGACAAAGGGATAATTGATAAGATAACCTTATACATCAATTAGAGCCTCGTGTTTTCTGAAGAATTGAATGTTGTTGAATGGCACAAAGTCATGTGTTATTGGGGGCAGTGAAATGTTGCTAGACGTTTTCCACTGTCGATATCATTCTATGATGCAACCTTGTGCAAGTGGGAGATTGTTAGTTCCATATGCCCAAGGATGATCATAAAATGATATTACTAATAATACATGATCCTATAGGGTCACACCAACAACAAGTTTGACACCAATTGATCATTTAGAACGTTAAATTTGATTTAACATCAAATGATACTGAACTTGCAATTTAATCTTGTAGGTTATTATTTGAGATAAATAATAATAACTACAAAATTAAAGGTTGATTAGTAATTCATATGTGATGAATTAATTAAGTGTAACAATTAAATTGTTTAAATTGTTAAACGATTTAATTGATTTATAATTAAGCCTTTTATTTAATTTAATTGGTAAATTAAATAAGATATATACATTGTTATATATATATATATATATATATATATATATATATATATATATATATATATATATATATATATATATATATATATGTATGTATATATATATATATATATATATATAATTATACAATTAAGATTGTATATTTAGATGGTTTATTTATATAAATAATTATGGGTTAAATGTTATCCCATTAAAGAAATAAGAAGATGTATTATTTATAAGCTTATAATTATCTAAGTTTTATAAATAATAACAACTCACTTGCACTTCATTAGTCATCATATAACTAGCCATATTGGAAGGAAAAGAATGCATTAAGAACTTAAAAGAAAAGGAAGATGCCTTGTGTCTTCTAGCTTTTGATTATAGAAATCAAATGGATCTTTCTTTTAAGCTAGTTGCATGTGCTTTTCTTTTCTCTTGGTGGGTTATATAGTGAACGATTTTGAGAGGGTCTTAATGATCTTTTCATGCTTAGAAATCAGCCAAATACTCTCCTTAAGTTGTTAGCAAAAATTGGTTTTTGGTTTCATAAGAAAAGGAGTCATATCTTGCAAGTTGTGGAACTAGCATTCAAGGGTGTTCAAGCTTGTGGTGGATCAACTATAGAGGGATTCTAATTTGATTCCTAGCTATCAAAATCATCCAAAGCAAACCCAAGAACAAAGGTTATGATCTTGAACTTCAACTATGTTTGTTCTTCATCTTATCTCTACATGCATGTAGCATGATCCCCTTGAAAATGGAATTTGTGTTCATGATTTTATGCTTCCGTTGCAAACTCTTGTTTTTGAAACTAACTAATGAACCATGATTTCCAACAATATGTTTACAGCACGTCTTGCTGATTGCCATTTCAATGAAGAAAATTTCCCAACACTTGGGGGAGAAATGAAAACCCAAGAAAAGAATGTTTCATGGTATGAACCTTCTTTATCATATCTTGATCCTCGCACACAAGAATGTGAGATGGGTGTTCAAAAAATAATACATTTGCAAGAACTTACAAATCAATTACCTGATGCATTTACTGATACAAAAAAAGTTACTAAATCACATATACCTGCTGTTAACGCTCCAGCTCGAATTGAACTCCCAGATAGACAATCTGATGAAAAAATAACTCAAGAATCCAAAGCACGCCTGAAGCGTGGAAGGCCATTTGGTTCTAAGGATGCAAATCCTAGAAAAAGAAGAGGAATGGAAAATATGGTTGAGCATAATGAAAGTGTTCATGAAGAAACACAAAATAACATTACTTCCCCAGTTGTGGAAATAAATGATAAGGAGATTGAAATTAATTATGGTCATATAAAAATAGTAAGGAGCCAATATGAATTAGAAGATATAATATTTTCTTATTCAGTTGCATGCAATATTATCAATGAGGATCCAAAACCACAATCTGTCATTGAATGCCAAAATAGGCAGGATTGGGGTAAATGGAAAGAGGCCATGCAAGCTGAATTAACGTCTCTCAATAACAGAAAGGTTTTTGGACCTATTATACTCACACCTGGAGTTGTGAAACCATTGGGATACAGATGGATTTTTATACGAAAAGGAAATGAGAAAAATGAAATTGTGAGATACAAAGCCAGGCTCGTTGCTTAGGGTTTTTCTCAAAGGCCGGGAATCGATTATGAAGAAACATATTCTCCTGTTATGGATGCAATCACTTTCAGATATTTAATTAGTCTAGCAGTTTCTGAAAATTTAGATATGCATCTTATGGATGTTGTTACTGCTTACTTATATGGATCACTTGACAGTGATATATATATGAAAATCCCCGAAGGATTTAAAATGCCAGAAGCATTAAGTGCAAAACCCAAACAAATGTATTCTATCAAACTGCAAAGATCATTGTATGGGTTAAAGCAATCTGCACGTATGTGGTACAATCGTCTAAGTGATTACTTAATAAGCAAAGGCTATAAAAACAATACTATTTGTCCGTGTGTATTTATTAAGAAAACAACATCTGGATATGTGATTATAGCCGTCTATGTTGATGATCTAAACATTATTGGGACGAATAAAGAAATCCTTGAAGTGATTGAATTTTTAAAGAAAGAATTTGAAATGAAAGACCTTGGGAAAACCAAATATTGTCTTGGTTTACAGATTGAGCATATGCCAAATGGGATACTTGTCCATCAATCAAACTATACAGAAAGGATCTTGAAACGTTTTAATATGGATAAAGCCAAACCTTTAAGCTCTCCAATGATTGTTAGATCACTAAATATTGACAAAGATCCATATCGCCCTTGTGAGGAAAATGAAGAAATTCTTGGTCCGGAAGTACCATATCTTAATGCAATTGGAGCTCTTATGTATCTTACTAATTGTACTAGACCTGACATTTCTTTTGCAGTAAATCTATTAGCAAGATTTAGTTCATCTCCAACAAAAACACACTGAAATGGAATCAAGCACATATTACGATACCTTCGCGGAACTACTGATTTAGGTTTATTTTTTCCTAATAGTTCAAAACAAGGCTTGATTGGTTATGCAGATGCAGGTTACTTGTCTGATCCTCATAAAGCTAGATCTCAATCTGGATATGTATTCATGAATGGAGGTACTACAATATCTTGGCGTTCTCAAAAGCAAACACTCGTCGTCACATCTTCAAATCATGCAGAAGTAATTGCTCTAAATGAAGCTAGTAGAGAATGTACATGGTTAAGATCGATGACACAACTTATCCTGACTTCTTGTGGAATAGATAAAGATAAATCTCCAACCTTAATCTATGAAGATAATGCAGCATGTGTTGCTCAAATGAAAGAAGGGTACATCAAAAGCAACAGGACAAAACATATTCCTCCAAAGTTTTTTGAATACACTCAAGAGCGTATAAAGAATCAACAGATTGAACTAAAATATGTTCAATCTAGCAACAATGCAGCAGATCTTTTCACAAAGGCACTTCCTACCAAGATCTTTAGAAAACATGTTCATGGTATTGGAATGAGACATCTACACAATACATAATGGTAATTCGATATCTAAATGAGGGGGAGTCAACTAGACACTGCACTCTTTTTCCCTTCGCTAAAGTTTTTTCCCACTGGGTTTTCTTTAGCAAGGTTTTTAATGAGGCAGTACTTCAAAGTTGAACTCTGTTGTATAATACGTTAAGCATTAATTAAAATGGACTCAATTAAATGTGTTAGGACAATTGGGCTCATTTGTTTATATGTTTGATTAATTGGATTAGAAAAATGGTTTCATGGTAGCTAAGATGGTTTCATCGGCTACTATAAATTCCCCATTTTAAGGTGATTACTAACAAGGAGGTCGTGGGTTCAAACCCTGGCACTTTCAAAAAAAAAAAAAATAGATAAACGAATTATAAGGATTTGCTAATTTGACAAAAACAGAAGGGATTAATACATTTGGCAAATATCTATTAAATTTTTGACTAATTGTTTAAGTGCGTGAATGATTGCCTAAATGTTGCTAATTGGAAATACAAATATTAAAATTTTAAAGGGCCAATAGGATTAATATTAATAAATAGATGAAAAAAAAAGTTAATAAAATATTTGGTTGCATTAAAGTCTAAACAGCCAAATGAGGCTCGGGAATACATACATGCATCAAGTGATAGTTGTTGGAAACTCTGGATAAAATGATGATATATTTATACTTTTAAATAAAAAAACAACATACGTTTATCTTTAACTACAAAGCAAAATCATATTTCTTTATCTAAAGTATCAACGTAATAATTTTCGCCTTTCACATTGTATAGGTACAATTTCCACAATCCATATTATATGAAAACCGTTATCCCTAATTCTTAAAGCCCAACCCTAAAGCATGAACCTAAAACCCCAAACACTAAGCCTTAAAGAAATTATTCATCAAAAGAAAATCCAAAGATAAATACATGCATTGTAGATATTTATTAATGGTAAATATATTTTCCGGTACACCGCGAGTTTTTTTAATATGATATGTTTTCGAAAGAAAACTAAAGACCATAATGAATCTATTCTCCCGTGAAACAAAACTAATCGTTGAAAGAAAACTGAAAATCATTCGACGAAATAAAATTATTTGGGGATTTTGAAACGTAAAACAATTACTTTTATTTTTAGCTAAAAGTATGTCATATTTTTCTTTTTAATCCGATCCAGCAACGAACTTTTATTTTTAACCCGAAACATCATACCAAAATCAAACTATTTGTCGCCATAAATTATTTGCCCAAATAAAGTAATAGC
>CM042017.1:54468194-54475694 GCA_023525715.1 Cichorium intybus
CGGCGTAGTTTAACCGTAAAAAATTAGCCTAAAAAGCCTAGTTTTTTTAACAAATGTCCCAACCCGATTTAGTAAATCCTTAAGCGGCTTTTTCTTTTGTATCAACTAAACCATCATTTATAATGCAATATATGACTCATTTTCCATGAACCTACTGATGTGCAATGAAAACACAACGCTTATTGGCTTTTGTTTCCTACTTGTCTGCTACAAATCTCATTCACCCACCATCATGTGTATTATTTATTTTCAATTCAATTTAATATGTATAATCACATAATATATGTAAATGTATTACATTTATATGTAAGTGTTTCCCGCTCATTTTCAATAACTTTTAATTTAATACACAAATCTCAAAGTTATTAGCGTAGGGGATAAAACACCATCATCCATAATATATGTAAAGTTCAACATCATTAAAATAAAAATAACAGAACTTTAAGTTATATATTCCATTAAAGTTTAATATTTGGAAACGTTTTTGACAATACAAAATGACTAATGATTTATGTAATTGTTTTAAATCTAAGGGAGACTTTTATTCATATAATAAAAAGTTTCTTAAGTTGGTTTATCATGACGACGTGGGATCAAACTATCATTCACAGTGTGTTATTTTATATCATTTTCTCATCCCACATCGCTTAAGAAACACAACTGAATAGAAATCAAACATCTATAAGTAAATAGATTAATACACATCTCATCCCACATTGCTTAAGAAACAAATTTAAAGGAAAAGCAAGCTCTATAAGTAAAGAGTTTAAAAACATTTCTCTCATATCTTTGTTCTTCTATGTATTTGAATGTAACCACCTTAAGCATTGGGTGCAACATTTCATAGACCATTGCTTCCAATTTTAGTTTCGATTTCATAAAACGCACCCTTTTTATTTTATTTTTTCTAAAAAATATTCAAACTAATGTGGTACATGATAACAATGCATATTAAATCATGTTTAATAAAAGACTTCTATTATAAGATTTAGATAGATATTAATAGATATATATTTTTGAACTTTAAAAATGTTTCAACCAGTGTTGCAAAAATCGGCCTTGGCGGCCGATTAATCGGTGATTAATCGCTTGGCGGTCTTCAACCGATTACGATTATGCCTAATCGGTCAGCTTGGCGGTTTGCTGCAAAAATCGGCCTTGGCGGCCGATTAATCGGTCTTGGCGGTCATTTTTTGAATTTTTTAAATTTTTTAAAATTTTTTTATTTTTAAATGAAGACACAAAACACTCTCTAATAACTCAATAATACTAAAAAATCAATATTAAAGAATAAAAATAAACAAATGAATAATCTTTGATATACATCTCGAAATAAAATAATTCAAACTTTGCTCTTTTTAATATTTATACATTTTAAAATGAATTCCTTTACAATTTAGGGTCTCCGATTAATCCCCGACTAATCCTCGATTAATCCGACTAATCCCTTAACCCCACTCGACCGCCAAGCTACCGTCAAACGATTTTTTCAACCTTGGTTTCAACATTTACCATTCAATTTTTTTTGCATATAAAACTTATTAATCGAAAAATTGTTTGCAACGTTGTCATCATCACATTGAAATATGATACACGATATACCATGAACTTGCAACCTAATCGGGTTTTAATAATTTTTAACTCATTTTAATATTTATATTTTTAGTTTCAACACTTTTGAAAGCTAAAAAAAATAGTAGAGTTCTTTGAAACTTTGAGCCGAAAATAGGTTTTTACGATAACTTGACCACTAATCAACAATATATTTTGAAAACCATGTTATGACCAAGATAGAATGATAAGAGAACCGATGCATGAAGCAATGTGATACAATTAAAAAAAACATCAAATTAATATGGTAAAAGATAAATAGTTTATCTTGAAACATTATTTTCATGACTTTTTTATAATAGACACACACACATATAATGGTTCAATTTAAGCTGTTCGATAAATGCTGAAACGTTCACTACTGAAATTTTTTTATGTATATATATCGTGGTGAATCTAAAAAAGTAAACACATTTGTCACATATTTAGTACGACGTACTTTAAACGTGTAACGTAATAAATTTTAAAAGTTTTTAGTAATATTCATCTTCATTTTTGAGAACTCATAGTTTTGAAATTCAAAACCAAATAGTATAATCATTTAACACATTGAGAAATTTTGATAAAATGACCACTAATCAATTATAGTTGAAAGTCATAAGTCATATTATGATCAAGATTGATGGATCATGGATGCAAATGAATGATATTATATAAGCAAAAGAGGAAATGAGATATATATGTGTTGAGCAATGTGTGACAAAGAAAAAAATATTCAAATTAATATGGTAAAAGATAAATTATTTATCTTGTACCATATAGTTTATGATAAATCAATTATTAAGCATTATAAAAAAAAATTTCAAAAATCATTGGAAATATGAAAAGACATGAAAGTTTCAAATTAATGTGGTGATTAGAAATATGCTTTTTTTTATAAGATATATAGATGTTTTTCCACCCATGAATAATACCATGTCTGCTGTCTGCTTCTGACTAAAAAAATATAAATCTATTGACAAACGTGTAGGTACCTTGCCACATCGTAGTCTTATGAACATAGCCAAGAAATATGGTCCTATAATGCATCTACAACTTGGTGAAATCTCCACAATCGTGGTGTCCAACCCAAAAATAGCCAAGCAAGTTTTTACTACCTACGACTTGACGTTTGTAGACAGGTCCGAGAATTTAACTGCTGAGGTTATTTCATATCACAATACAAATATAGTATTTTCACCCTACGGTGAGTACTGGAGAGAATTACGTAAGCTTTGCACCTTGGAACTTTTAAGTGCAAAGAGAGTAAAGTCATTTCAGTCACTTCGCGAGGAGGAGTGTTGGAATTTTGTTCAGGAGATTCGATCATCAGGATCAGGGAGACCTATCAATGTTTCCCACTACATTTACAACATCCAGGGAATCCTCATAAGTAGGGCTGCATTGGGTAAAGAAATCAAGGACACTACAGACTTTTCAAACTTAATCAAGAATATATTTATTGAAATGGGAGGTCTTGATGTGGTTGATATATTTCCTTCAAAACAATTTATTCATATTCTTTCAAGCAAGAGGGCCAGAATAGCCAAGATGAAAAATGACTATGAGAATATAGTTACCAAAATATTTGCGGAAAGGCTAAACAACCAGTCGAACACATCAGTGGAAAGCTTGCTTGATATTTTGCTAAGACACAAAGATGGAACTGAGTTCCCTTTGACGGTCGATAATGTGAAAGCTATCATTTTTGTAAGTTTTCGTGAACAACATTTATTTTCCGATTAAAAAACAATAATAATGACTTTTTGGTTATTGAAATTTTACAGGATGTGTTTGCGGGTAGCGTGGGCGCGGCAGGGACCACAATTGAATGGGCACTTTCAGAACTGATAAGAAACCCCCGAGTAATGGAGAAACTACAAACCGAATTGAGACAAGTGTTAAATGGAAAAGAAAGGATCCAAGATGAAGATATTCAAGATCTCAGCTACTTAAACCAAGTAATTAAAGAAACATTACGTTTGCACCCTCCAGCGCCTTTTCTTATCCCAAGACAGTCTACAGAGCCATGTGTTTTTGCCGGCTACGATATACCCAAGAAGACCAAACTTCTTATCAATGCCTTTGCGATACATAGGGACCCAGAATACTGGAAGGATCCTGAAAGTTTTATACCAGAGAGGTTTGAAACCAACAACATTAATACTGTTGGTGCAGACTATGAGTATCTCCCATTTGGGGCTGGGAGAAGAGGGTGCCCTGGAGTAGGCCTAGGTTTAGCCAATGTTCGGCTCCCCCTTGCTAGTATGCTTTATCACTTCAACTGGAAACTTCCTAATGGGACAAATAATGAAGACCTAGACATGTCGGAAAACTACGGCATATCTGCTAGTAGAAAGTATGAGTTGTTTTTAGTACCAAGCTTCTAATACGTCGTTCAATATAAGTGTTAATGTGTACGTGTATGTATATGATCTCTGAAAGATCATCTATTTTACTTGAATAATAAGAAGCACTATTATAATGGTATCATGCTACTTATGGTAAATGTGTAAATAATTTCTATCAATGTAATAACAACAATTTTTATAGGAAAACAATTGAATGGCAAAAAGCCATATAAATAAATAAACTTTTGATCTAATCTAAATATGTAAAATGAGGGGCCGACCGAAGATTTTTTTTTCCATGTGTGGGAATCTTTCTCCTAGATCGTAACCATATTTGATATAACTATAACCAATGTAACCAAAAATCAAAATCTTTCATGATATTCACAATTAAAATTACAAACCTAATTATCAAACCAAATGAATTTCAAATGCAATCTTATGACGTTGTATTATTTAAAAAGTAATCCACTAACTAATATATATATATATATATATATATATATATATATATATATATATATATATATATATATATATATATATATAGATAAAAGTTCAATAGAGAACCAAAATAAAACAAGGAACCAAGGAACCAATCGTGAGCGTCGGAATTCAAATGATCGACGGCCGAAGATAAGGTTGTAAATTTGTTAATTGAACGCACATGTAGCGGATAATTCCAAAAAACCCACTTCGTTTTTTATTTATTTTTTATTTTTAGAGCTTATTTTTTATCGAAATAAAAAACCGAATATATCAAAATTCATTATTTTTTATTCTCTTTCAATAGACATCCATATCAATATAGTAAAAACGAAAAAAAATATTCAAAAATCTTGTTGAGATTCACAGCACTTAATCAATGTGAATCTGAACTATAACAAGTTTTATAGAAGATTATTCACATGTGAATGATCATTGAAATTATCTTTTTCAACAATCATTAATCATTTAATAACAACTTATGTGAATTTAAATAAACTTTTAGATTCAGACGTGAATCTCAATAAAATTTCATATTGAATTTAAGTAAATTCATTTATATTGTTTACAATTTCAATATTTTGATAATATACAATTGAATTAAGTAAGATTCACAAATTAATTTACTTAAACTTACGCAAATGAACAAAAAATTGCTGAAAAAATAGGGTACAATTATCATTTATATGTGAATTAATATATCTAAAACTAGATGCACACTATTTTTAACATTTTGATCATACACAAATGAATTATTTTAGATTCACAAATTAATTTGCTTAAAATTCACATGTGGATGATAAAAAATTGTTGAAAAAGCCAGATAAAATTAACATTTATATGTGAATTAACATGTCTAAAACAAAAAACAGTTAAAATTCACAATGTAAATATAAACTGTAGTAAATTTGTATGGAAGATAATTCATATGTAAATAGTCATTGAATTCAATTTTATTTAATAATTGTAAATCATTAAATAACAACTCATGTAAATTTAAAAAAATTCTTAGATTCAGATGTGAATTCAAGAAAAATCACATATATTTGTACTATTTCAACGATTTGATGTCATATACAATTGAATTAACAGAAATTCAAAATAAATTCCTAAAAATTCACATGTGATTAGTCAAAAATTATTGAATAAATCGAATAGAATTGTCATTTATATGTGAATGAATATATCTAAAACAATACATTTCAGTTCAGATTCGCATGGTGAATCTGGATGAACTTGAAGTATAAAAAAACAAAAAAATTTGTATATCAATATGGATGTCTATTTAAAGAGGATGAAAAATTATGAATTTTGGTATTTTTAGTTTTATTTTTCGAAAAAAGAATAACCTTAAAAATTAAAAAAACATAAAAAACGAAGTGGGTTTTTTGCTATAATCATCTACATTGGCGTCTAACTAGTAAATGTACATCTTTTTTTATGGCCGTAGATCTTTTGCATTCCGACCACACGATTGGTTCCTTGGTTCCTTGTTTTAAATTGGTTCTCTATTGAACCCAACCCTATATATATATATATATATATATATATATATATATATATATATATATATATATATATATATATATATATATATATATATATATATATATATATATATATATATATATATATATAGGGTTCGGTTCCGGTGAAGACTCTTTTTTCGGTGAGGACTCGCGAGGACACCTTAAAAAAATTGAAAAAAAATATAAAAAAAAATACAAATCATAAAATCGAGAATAGTACTATATCATTATCAAAAAAAATTTGAAAAAAAAATTTGCATCATTGCAAAACATAATGATGCAATTTTTCTGTTTTTATTTTGGATCATTATTTCATTATAAAAAAAATAATGATCGAAAACTTTTTATTTGAATCTTTTTTTCTCCGATATAGTACTATGATCCATTTTATTATTTATATTTTTTTATATTTTTTTTCAATTTTTTAAGGTGTCCTCGCAACTCCTCACTTTAAGAAGAGTCCTCACCCGATCCCGATTATATATATATATATATATATATATATATATATATATATATATATATATATATATATATATATATATATATATATATATATATATATATATATATATATATATATATATATATATATGGTCCCGTTCTGGTGAGTACTCTTTTTTCGGTGAGGACTCGTAAGGACACCTTAAAAAAATTGAAAAAAATATAAAAAAATACAAATCATAAAATCGAGAATAGTACTATATCATGATCCAAAAAAAATTGGGAAAAAAAATTTGGATCATTGAGAAACAGTAATGATCCACAAAAAATTTTATTTTGTGGATCATTGTTTCATTATAAAAAAAAACAATGATTCAAAAGTTTTTTTTCGAATTTTTTTCTCCAATATAGTACTATGATCCATTTTATTATTTATATATTTTTTTATTTTTTTTCAATTTTTTTAAGGTGTCCTCACGAATCGTTACTTTAAGAAGAGTCCTCACCCGATCGCTTATATATAAATATATATATATATATATATATATATATATATATATATATATATATATATATATATATATATATATATATATATATATATATATATATATATATATATATATATATATATATATATATATATATATATATATATATATATATAGGGTTGGGTTCAATAAAGGACTAAAATTATCTATGGTACCAAGAGATTAATCTCGATCGTCGGAATCAAAATCATCAACGGCCAAAAAATAGGTTGTAAATTTCTTACGTCGGCGCACATGTAGAGGATTATAATAAAAAAACTCACTTCATTTTTTTTGTTTTTTTATTTTTCGACATTATTCTTTTTCAAAAATTAAAAATGAATATACCAAAATTAATAATTTTTTGTCCTCTACAAATAGACATCCATATTGATATATAAAAAATAAAATTTTTTTATAAGTACAGCTCGTCTATATTCATAATTGTGAATCTGAACTGTAAAAATTTTAATATGAGTAATTATTTTACTTTTAAAACTTTTACTACTTCAATATTATAACCATTTATAAGTAATGTACTTGATTCACAAGTGGATTTACAAATATTTA
>CM042017.1:55150694-55213194 GCA_023525715.1 Cichorium intybus
GCTACACCTCTACTTTTAGCAATTCAAGCCAATACCATACTAACTATAAGGTAACAACTCAAGTTACCTCTACAAGCATATCCAGAAGAAAACGGGTCTCACAAACTCTCCCCTCCTTCAAAAGATTTTGTCCCGGGAATCTCTTAAAATGAATGTGGGTGTCGGCTAAGAATACTCATTATACAACCACCTTGCCATCACAACCACTTACTGCGCATGTTAACTATGTTTTCACCTCGTTATCTCATACAACATGTACATACCATCAAATCTCATTTACTCATGTAAGTCCCAAACAATCCTAGTTCTACTTGGTATCAAACAATCACTCGAGATTGCGGAATCCAAACGAGTGAATAACATGAAACAATCAATATAAATAAGAAAACGGATTACTACAAAGCTTCAATACACTCTCTTAATGATTAACAGACGGGTACATAAGGTTCTTGAAGGTCGAATGAACAAATTTTCTCAAACACTCTAAGCTCCCAATTCGACCAACCCTTGACAAAGACGGCTATAATTACTATTTATAGCTAAGACTAAACCGTAATCCCATTACAGCAAAGCCTACCGAAATCAGCCAAGGCCCAACCGTGAACCCATGGTGATTTCGGTCATTACCACCGAACACCCAAGGGTTTTCGGTCTAGACTGAAAACGCCAATCAGGCCACTATTTTCTATTTAAAGCCAAATTTAAATGTAAAGCTTAAACCAACTAAATTATGACCCAACAACTCATAATACGACTGAGAAACTAAATGTTCCTCAGCCTATATTACACTTAGAAATTTTCACATTCAATATCTATTTCCGCAAAATTCCAGTGCCGATTGTCAATGAATACTTTCCACATATAAAGATGCCACTGATAAACATCATGGCCACCAAGCCCAACCAAATACTCGGTTATGTTACATAATCCGCCCAGCCCTAATGATTTTGGCTACCGGCAATATATAACTACATAAGCTCATTAGTTAACATCATTGGTGGTGTGTACCTACATCTCAACTACATAACCCTATAGGGTAACCACTACAGCTGCATTGCCTAACACGATTGCCACGTGGGTTACCACTCACCCTTTTACAGGCACACCCTCCAATATTCCATCATTGACACCAAGGCATCATACCTCATCCATCAAGCTATACACCAACTACTATCACGCTTTGCTTAAACTCGTATATATAGCTCACATCGATCATTCTAGACGTATCTACAAACTTTTTACTTCACTACACTTGGGTGTTATTAGCCATCCGCCAATTTATACCCCCAACTATTTCAAATTACATTGAACTGATTAGGTTTAACTCAATAGGGAAAATGGTATTACATATTTCAAACCAACTATCCATCAAATTACTCCTCCAATCACAACATGCCTATTTATTTATTACCCATACTAACAGATTATCATATGTTGGGGTATGAGAAACACTCATATAAACATAAAACACAAAGAAATTAACAATGTCTCACTTGCGTCACACGACACACCACATTAGGATAACATCCAGAATAAAATAAAATATTAAAAACTACCTCAAGTCTCACTCGCGCCTCCTCTAAATTTGGCATTTAAGTCTTGGCACTTTGGTCATACATGACCATTCCAGTTGTCTTATCACCATAACTGGATACTAATTTTCCAAGACCTCACCTAACACCGTTTCCATATCAGCATAACATTAGGTTTTCACAGCAGATACCGCTAACAACCTCCCACCAAGAATGGCTCGTCCTCACCATAATTTAACGACATACACCATATTATCATCCTTTATATACTAACCCACTACATCGTCTCTTGTGGGGGTAATCTACCGCACATTCTCACTCAATCGTTAGTCCTAGTGGACTCAACAAATTTACTATCAAATAAATTCTCATCACAATTGCATACATTCTCTGTAACATATCATCAACAAAAATTTTCCACCTGACATTTCTCTGTCACTCTCGTCTCGACCTTTAATCTGTCAGGATGACACAAGATAAGTCTTATATACGGCTCACCAAAACCTCCACATGCGACTCGCAAGAGAGATAATAAAATCAAACACCTTGCATTACGTTTTTTATATAAAATCTCATCGTCCGGCTAACTCACCAACCCCAAAGAAAAATAACTCAACATCATTAAAAACATAATTTACTATCAGTTGTATCATGCGAATAAATCGTCCTGTCATTTCAACACTCACACATATCAACATTATTATATATACATGTCACCATCGAGAAAATACAAAGTATCGACCCACCGGATGGTCAACTTATTTAGTAATCGGCCTCGCATAAATGGTTGGCCGCTATCCTCATTTTTGTTTATCAACTTTCATCACATAATTCTTTCATTCGCAGTAATTGGTTTGACTGCTAAGGAAAGAATCCAATCAATCACAACTACAATCACATTTCTACTCTTTTTAACTCATATTTACTCATTATGTAATCATACAACTTTATCACACTTGACACACAAAGAAATTTCATGCACTTTCAAACCAGCAATTTAGCACATAGTCGACTCTCGTGGCGTGCAAGATATTTTTGATGCATCTACATCATCTCTAACCATTTCATTACACAATTGTGTCATACGAATAATATATATATATATATATATATATATATATATATATATATATATATATATATATATATATATATATATATATATATATATATATATATATATATATATATATATATATATATATATATAATTTCTTTGACTCTCACAGTCTCGAGTCTCGAGAATTTATCATCATGTTCTCAATATGGAAATATTCCGCAACCACTAGGGCTCATGTAAATACTAAACAATTTTTATGAATCTCTACATCACACATTCAATTATATTGCAAAACTGCTATAATCCGCTACTCAATCATTTCCACTCAAACATTAATTTACAAACTAACCTATCTCAGCTTTATCAACAATGATTGGTTTGTTTGTCAATTGAAGACGTTCCAACCAATCGCAACCAAAATCTCAATTTGCATCAGCTACCGTGGTCATGACCAACAACGACCTTATAACAATCATCAATCAAAATGGCTATAACAAATCTTAACAGCTGAAAAACACAAACAATTACATCCACACATGAATCATGATCAGCTATGACTATATTACATATAATTTAGTCAATTTAGACTCAGCCATTACTACATGCTCAGCCACAATCATCTAAACCACCAATTCATCCCTTCCTCAACTCCTCATGATATTAAATATTAAGAACTCACTACAACACTCAATTAAATCAGAACTGCCGGCTACGGAGGCCCTCGCACTCATATAGGCCATAAGAACCCATAAACACCAGCCATAAAGGCCCATAGACATCCCAACCCATAAAGACACAATACTCAAGATATCACATCAATATCAGTGGTAATGTGCAATCAGCTACACACTTACAATTTCTTTTAACTCATACTCTTTTAGCTATCTCAACCATTTAGTGTGATCAACCACACTCACAAGTCAACTATCGGCAATAACTCAAAATCTCTTTGAACTCATATTCTTTCTCAAATCATACTCTTTTGGCTATCTCAGCCGTTTACAACAATGTACTACTCGTTTAGCTTAAACTCTACTGGCTATCTCAGCCACTCAATGTAAAGCAGTCAGACTCATAGCTCAGCTATCAACAATAAATCATAACATCTTTTAACTCATACTCATTGTCTATATCAGCCAATCATAGCCATTTACCACTCATTTACATCACAAGACATTCATCAAATTATTCATACATACCACAATCAGCCACTAAGGCACATACAACGTACACTCATCAAACATGGTACTTTTGTTGTATCATTCATAAGTACACAAAATATAACATACACAATCATCAACCCCAAGAGAGACCAGTTTACTCATATAGCTAAGCTCCTAACTCTTGAGTGTAATTGGTTACACTCACATAGATCGTGTCTCGACTGTTGAGTGTACTTAGCTACACCCACATACATTAGTTCTCGGCTCTCGTGTTACGAGCTGTCACGACCTCATATCGCCTGTTGGTCAAAACACAGCTCTAACACATCAATCAATGAAGAATCCATAGTAAGCAGGACCTTATATCGGCTGTTGGTCACTTGTTACTATGATTGCACCTCAGATGTATTTGTCAACATCAGTTGGAAACTCAACATCAACTGGAATCTCATCTCATCATCAGCTGGAATCTCATCATCAGTTGGAATCTCATCTCATCATCAGCTGGAATCTCATCATCAGTTGGAATCTCATCTCATCATCAGCTAATATCTCATTATCAGCTGGAATCTCATCTCATCAATTGTCGGTCCAACCAACTATGACCAATTCAATATCTCATCTTTCATCTGAAATCATATATACATTCACACACAGAACATAACAGATAACTTGCATAGCAAAAACGTAATATTCAACTCATACGCTAACATTTTCATCAGTATCTTTTCCAAGCATGTGATAATGGCTCTCTTCCCTGTTCAAGTCTAGGACCCTACACTCAAGGACCTAGTTCACTTAAACCACCACTTTGATACCAACTTGTAATGCTCAGATTTTCATAAAAGGTATACCCAACAATTTTAAAACTATATCGCCGCACAAATTGATATACTAGTATTTAAAAACA
Organism: Cichorium intybus; assembly: GCA_023525715.1. Lineage (NCBI taxonomy): Eukaryota > Viridiplantae > Streptophyta > Magnoliopsida > Asterales > Asteraceae > Cichorium > Cichorium intybus. Next base: position 55,155,360 of record CM042017.1, read on the forward strand.
CAGAATACAAGATGTTATCAAAATATAACACATATAAAAATCCACAAGTATTAATTGACATCGCAGCGGTCGTCATGCGGTCAAAAATAAGAAAATACCTAACATACACACTCAGCACAGTGGAAGTCAGGGTCGATCCACAGGAGTTACGTGGTCGAGACAGGTGACAGATTACCAACTACAGTGTCACGCTACAGTCAGAGGACCTAGTTCCTAACTTTTCCCAAACAATCCCAAAAATCATAAACTAAGACAATTCCAAGCAAGCATTCACTAAACTAAAATCCACTAACTAAACCTTGTTACCTACTGGAATCAGAAGTACATCTCCAATTCAGAAGCAATCAAAGGCAATCCAAACATCAAACACAATCTAATCACTCAAAAATTCATTCACAAGCATAAACACCGAAAAACAAAGCAATTAACATAAACCGAATGATTATCATTAACCAAGTCATATCCAACAGGTTCAAAACAGTAACCAAACTATCAAAAACAGAAACAAAGACTCAATGTCAATGGTTGTCACTCCCAAAGACACTAGCCAACTATCACTAACTACTTTACTAATTGAAAATTAAAGATAAAAACATAAAAATACCAAAAGATGGTTGCTGAAGCTATATCTCGGAGTCAAAGAGCCTTGGGGGTCGATTTCACACCAGGTCTTCGCTCGTTTTTTCGACCTATGAGCCTCTATTTATAGTTGCAAAAATCTCGAAGCCGCGCCGCGCATAAGTGGATCTCGCGGCGCGTGTGCGGGTTTATCCCCGTTTTATTGGAATTTAAATTCTTTCCACCGCCTCATATCCGCGTCGCGCGTTTGTGAATTCCGCGGCGCGCGTACGGCTTTGCCTGATTTTGCCTTGATCTTCAAACTTCTTCCAAATTGCATGCTTTTGGTCCATGTTTTCATTATTTCTTTCCAAAGAAGTGCTGGCACGAAAAGTGAGAATACCACGATATATATGATATAATTCCACTAAGAATAGGGCTCAACAACGACTAAAATATTTGATATTACTAGGCGTTGTGAAACACCCCACACTTGTGCCTTGCTTTTCCCCCCAGCAAGAGAGTTTTTAATAGATTTTAAATAAGACTCAAACAATTTTTTACTGTGTTCAGTTTCAAAGCTTATTACCTTATGAGTTAGAGTGAAATAGTTTGTGAAAACATAATCGGAATGTTCTTTGGAATTCATGGCTTTCTAGAGAACCCTTGATTACAAATTTTCTATCCACAATGAAGTGTACATACTCATTCAGATTCTAAAGGCCATTAAGGAATTGTCCATGACTTTCGATGTTATCCGTGTAGCGAGCTTTCAGAAATACCATCCCAGACCAGATGATCTTAGGTTGCAAGGTGCATAAGCCCACCCATTTTAGACTTACCGGCTCGAACAACAAAGGTCACAGATTGACGATTCCCTCCTAAATTCCAAACCTAAAATATCCCAATCGTCTAACTCCTAAAACTCAACTTATTTGACTAAACTAATAGCATGATCACAACTAAATGGGATTTCTCGAAAAATACTAACGCTATAAACAATCACAAACTATCCGTTTTAAAATTACAATCTAATAAAAAAATTTGAAAAAGTTGCTAAAAATTTTGAAAATCGGTCATTTTACGCAAAAATTTCAACACTTAAAACCGTACAACGTCCCCGTTGTACAAAAATTATTTAAAACAAGGGAGAAAGAGTTACCCCTTTGGACGGTAGATCACTTGATTGGTGCTCGGTGTCACAGGTACAAAATACGAACAAAAAGGTCCTCAATTTAGCATTCTTGGACCTATAGCGCAACAGTGAACACGCCAGTGGTCAAAGCAAGTGGAGGGGGCACGGTGACCCCACACTTGTTTGAAACAACTCCCCCCAGTTTTGGTATCACATGCATGACTCATAATAAAGATTAAACGCAAACAAAATAAAATGAAGGGAAACAAAGATGTACAACAAAATAACTTTATGTGTTGCGGGTAGCCGCGGCACGTGATTGAAGTGCGTGCGTCGCGGTAATTACGAGAGTTGAAATTACTGTCAAATGGGAAAAGACCGCGTCGCGTCCTATAAGGGTGCCGCGGCGCGGTAATTTCAGCAGATTGTCCCAATTTCAAACACTCACAAAAGATTCAACACAAAAACAACTAACTTTTATTACTTCCTAATGCCGTAAAAGGGCTTATTACTACATCTAAGAACAATTGGCCTATCATTTAACTACTTTTATTAACAAAATTCAAATTTAACCTAAACTCAACAATTTGACCTATAAATGCAAAAACATAATTAAATCACCCCTAATTATGTGCATTGTCGTCCTCGGGGCCTTCATACTCATCGTCTTCGTCCTCCTCCATCGGTTCGTCCTCTTCCTCCTCAAGTGGTGGTTGAGGCCTTGCGATTGTATTTTCTACCCTGTTGATGAAATTGATTAAGCACTTGGAAAGCCACATTAATTGTGTTTGCGTATTCTGTGTCCTTCAATCAACTTCATTCATCGCCAATGACTGAATATTGTGTTCTCTTCCGTGGGTGGCCGAGGTTCTTTGCAGTGCTTTGATTTCATCAGCCAAGTACCGAGTCTCCATAGAGGCTGGAGCGAGACCTCGAGGCAAGCTGACAGTGACCCTCGACTTCTTCTTTGATGTGGATGGTTCTGACCGGAGTGTCGGGAACGGTAGGTGGTCGACGGACGTCATCCCATGCCAGGCGTGTCACAAAGTGCCCGCCTCCCAATGCAATGTGCGTCAGCGGGGCATCCGTTAATTCCTTGAAGTAATCGGCGATCATGTATGGAATGTTGCAAGTTTCAAGCATTCTAGTAACCGCCCACATCAGATACAACTCATGCGGTAAAATCCTTTCCTCGTCCGCACGAGGCCACAGTATCGTAGCGATAAGGCGATGCAGCATCCTGTGTGCCGGGAGATGCATGTAGCTCTCCCGAATGGTGTTCTCATGATACCGTGTGGACGAGATCGTGCTCCAAAAGTCCCCAGGTGAAAATGAGTCACTCATGGTACAACTCGCCCAACGATGGAAGGTCCTGAAAGCTGGTGACGCCGACTCCTCTTCGGTATACTACCCGATGCGGTACCCGAACTCCCGCAAACTGCAACTTCTATTATGATTTCCCAAACGGAACTGCACCGTATCCGGCAAGTCCATTCCCATGTCTGCCTTCTCAAAGTGGTAACTTGAGAGAAATTGTAAGAGGACTTCCCGATACACAGGCTCGGTCATGTTGAAAGCATTTTCGAGAGCCCGACATGTGTAGGTTAGTGCCCCCTCTTCATATCCTCCCTGGACTAGCCAGTCCTGAAGTTGCTCTAGTATCCCAGATTCCCGGGTCAACTCCCAGTTGACCTTTCATGCCGGAAGAATGCGTTTATGGCGATAGATACCTCGTCTGTTGTAGAACTTGTTGTACTGGACCCGTCCTATGCCTGTAGCAAGCGAGTTCCAATAGAGAGATTCAGAAATGGCGTTAGAAGACATATTGCCTGCATAAAAAATTTGCAATCAGGCTACTGTTCAGCATTCGACGCGGCGCGCGTAAGACATGTCGCGACGCGTCATATGAACATTCATATCCCGCGTCGTGGTCTGTAACAGTCCGCGGCGCCGCGAATGAGTTCAACCCAAAAATCAACGATTATGTCTATTTTAAACCAGTTATCTTGAATCTAAAAATTGGGTTTTACGGAGTACAACAGCCTAAACCTAATTTCACTATCGATTTTAACAGATAATTGCTACATTACGATTTACAGAGGCTTTTTGTCATAGTTCAAGACTTCAAAAGAAAAGAGAAGAAAAGAGAAGAAAAGAGTGTACTTACTTGATTCTGCTGAGAAGAATACGACGATGCAGGTGAGTAGATTGCACTAAAGATTTATCACGGTAAAGAATGCAACGAATTAAGTAGTTTGGATTATATACAAGTGTGAGGGTTTTGGAATGGAATTCAAACTCTGTTTTTGGTGATTATCTCTAAATTCAAATTAAGATAAGATCGCGGCGCGGGAAGCTTCTATCCGCGTCTCGTATAAAAATCTGATTTTAATTATAATGGCGAAAACTCGACACGCGCGGCGCGGATCCTAGGATCCCGCGTCGCGGTGTTGCAAAATTACCAAAAATGACCCCACACTTGCTCCTTTCTCACCGTGATCAAATGGGTGTAATTGTTATTATTAAGAAAGATGCAATTATACAAATGATGATTGGGTTGCCTCCCGACAAGCACTAAGTTTAACGTCTTCTGCCGAACATGCACTTACCTGACTTATGACATATACACAGGGCTGTCTGTCATGAATTCCACCGTTTCTACTTCCAATTTCTGAAATGTGCCTGAGATGACATAGGGTTTAAGTCTATGTCTATTGACTTTGAACGGTTGTCTGCCTTTGAAATCCCGAATCTCTATTGCACCATAATCTATGCCACCAACCACTTCGTAAGGGCCATTCCACTTACTCCTCAGTTTCCCGGGAAACATCTTCAACCGCGAGTTGTACAGCCACACTTTTTGTCCAACTTCAAAAATTTTCATCCTGAGCTTAGCGTCGTGATACCGCTTCATTTTCGATTTGTACGTAGCTGCATTCTCGTATGCTTCGTCTCGTAGCTCCTCCAACTCGGACGGCTGTAATTTCCGTTCTTTTCCAGCTTCAGTGTAGTCCATATTCACTTGTTTGGTTGCCCATAAAGCTCGGTTGGCAAGTTCCAAGGGTAAGTGACAGCCTTTTCCGTAAATCAATCGATACGGAGTGGTTCCGATCGGTGTCTTATAAGCAGTTCGGTATGCCCACAATGCATCATCCAGCCTCAGCGACCAATCTTTCCTATCAGTTTTGACAGTCTTTTGAAGAATTTCTTTTATCTGCCTATTGGACACTTCCACTTGACCACTCGTCTGAGGATGATAAGGTGTTGCAATCCGATGATTCATCCCGTAGTGCTTTAGCAGCCTTCCAAATTTAAAATTCTTGAAATGGGACCCTCCGTCACTTATGATCACTCTTGGAACTCCATGCCTGGTGAAAATGTTTTTCTTTACGAATTTACACACCATATGGTGGTCATTCGTGCGAGTTGCCTCTGCCTTGAACCGTTTAGACACATAATCCACTGCTACCAGAATGTAAACACAACCATGCGACGTGGGAAATGGACCCATAAAATCGATTCCCCAGACATCAAAAATGTCCACTACCAAAATTGGGTTTAAGGGCATTTGATCCCTTTTCGATATGTTTCCCAGTTGTTGGCAATTAAGGCATTCCTTAGCAGTTTTATGCGCGTCCCTGAAGATGGTTGGCTAGTACAATCCAGATTCTAGAACCTTATACCCTGTCTTTTTACCGTTGAAATGCCCTCCACATGCCGATGCATGGCAATGTTCCAATACCTCTTCAATTTCGCTATCAGGCACACATCAGCGTATTATTTGATCCTCTCCTACCTTAAAAAGGTCAGGGTTATCCCAAATGAATCTCTTTGCATATGTGCGAAACTGCTTTTGCCTTTGTTTAGTCCAGTGTTTTGGTATTGCTCTTTTGGCCAGAAAATTCACATAGTTTGCATACCATGGAGCTCCAGTAAGCTCCAGCAGCTGCTCATCTGGGAATGAATCTTTGATTCCAGCTTCCAATCCTTCTGCTGGCAGTCGAGAGAGATGATCTGCTACGATATTCTCCGCTCCCTTCTTGTTCTTGATTTCTACATCGAATTCTTGCAACAGAAGTATCCATCTAATCAATCTTGGTTTAGACTCCTTTTTCACAAGCAAATGTCGAACAGCGCTGTGGTCAGTGTACACTACCACCTTGGATCCCCAAATATATGATCGAAACTTGTCCAGCGCAAATACTACAGCAAGTAATTCTTTTTTGGTAGTTGTATAATTTAATTGAGCTTCAGAAAAAGTTTTACTAGCATAGCAAATAACTACTGGTTTCCGGTCAACCCTTTGGCCTAATACTGCACCAGCAGCATAGTCACTAGCATCACACATTATTTCAAAAGGTTGAGTCCAATCAGGAAGTTTTAAAATGAGAGCCTCGACCAATTTATTTTTTAAAATGTTAAATGCTTTTACACATTCTTCATCAAAAATAAATGGTGCGTCTTTCAACAGAAGGCCACAAAGAGGTTTGGAGATAGTACTAAAATCCTTAATAAATCTACGGTAAAAACCAGTGTTGAAAAAATACGATAACTGATCTCCACGAACAAGGTTTTTAAGCCTATTACCGTGTGACAGATATGTATTATATCTATATTATGCGGAATAAATAAGAGTTGCGGAATAAGATAAAGCGGTAAATCTAAACTAGACAGTATTTAAATAGACAGAAAGCGGTAAATAAAGTAAAAGTTAGAAGTTAAAGGTTAAATGTAATAAACGCCATTATCAACGATAACGTGTTTTACAATAAGTAAAAAAGGTTAGAAGTTAGAAATTAGGAGTTAGATGTTAGATGTCTCGGTTAAATACAGTCCACATATGTTTTCGTTGTCACGGTTCAATTTTTATGTCTCGGGTGTTTGGTACAGTTGATTTATAACAGTTTTAATAAATCAATAATAACACGGATAATTTCAAAAGAACTTATCGAAAGCAGATGAATATGATGATTTTCTTTGAAGCTTCGATTCTTGTTCTTTGCTCGGGTTTTCTTGATGTGTCGATTTCTTGTACTTCACGGTGAGATGCGGTTTTGGTGATTTTTGATGTTGGGTAAGGGTTGTTTAGAGGTTTGGAGTTTGGTGTCGGGTAATGGTTGTTTAGAGGTTTGGAGTTTGTTGTCGGGTAATGGTTGTTTGGAGGTTTGAGTTTTGGTGTCGGGAGGAGGTTTTGATTCTAGCGGTTTTGCGGTTTGATCCTCGTTGCCAAATGCAGAGATTTGAGAGTCTTGAGGTTTCTGGTCGTGGGTAAGAGTGTGTGGAGCTTTGTTAATATGTGTGTTGTTTTGAATGGCAAGAGGTGAGCTTCAATTTATAGTTGCTGTTGAACAGGGCTCGCGTCGCGACCATATGGTCCGTCGCGTCGCGAAGGTCCATAGCTGGTGGTCGGTGCGCTTTTTGTCGGGTCAGTGCGTCTTCGCTGGTATGTCGAGCTTTTCGTCGCGTTTCCTTTTGGTCGCGTTGCTTTTGGTCGCGTCGCGAAGGATGGTGTGTTGGTAGTCTCGCGATTAGAAGGTTGGTGGTGTCACGTTGGAGCTTCGCGTTCAAGCTCTTCGCGTCGCGACCGTCTCCTTCGTCGCGTCGCGATCGCTGGGCATTTTTGGTCTTCTGTCTTTGTTTCTTCTTCACGTCGCGACCACTATGCCTGTCGCGTCGTGAGTGCTGTAGCAGTGTGATATTGTTGTATTTTGCTCTTTGGTTTGAAGCGTTACTTTCTCCGGTTTGGTTGATCTCGAATTTATGCAATCTGAAATAAACTGTTAATAAAAACATTTCGATTTATTTCAGTGATGGTCACATAAAAACCTAAAAACATTATTCAACAATTTCCCCCTATGTGATCATTAATGAAATGAGGAGTAAAATGTTTGATTGAAATTCTTGAAAGTTGGATAAGACATTTATAAAACCATATCACTTGTTATGAAAGAGTGTGACTAGATTTTACTTGTGTTTTGAAAAATGTTTGTCAAGAATATTTGTTTTTGAATCAAAGTCTCGAGTTCGATTATCAATAGGTTTTTGTATATGTATTTTCATAATATTCCTTAAGATTTTATAGCATTTATAAAGACGACAAGTGATCTTAATAGGTCGATTCAGATGAACGCTCATAGGTATAGCTCACACTTGACTGAGGTGTTTGTTTGTTCTGGGTGCAGAACGGGTGTATTATCACTAAAGATGAGTGATATCTCTCAGTTTGAAGGTGTTGACTTATGCTTAACGTGGATTTATACCTATATACTTTAGTCACTTGGTCTTCATATTAGATAATCAATCACATAAGACTGGTTTCGGCATTACTCAGAGGGTTTCTTCATTCATGCCATTGATGTTCACTCTCTCTCCGTCGGGAAATACATGTAGAGGGGTTTAGAAATTTCCATAGTGCAGTTTGCAACTAAGAATATTCAATTATGAAGGCTACAGTATCCCGGTAAATCTTCGGTTTTGAACAGCTATATTTGATAAAGCTTTTAAGAATTCGTTGTTTAGAGAGGTGTCTGTCTTGATGGATTGTTGTTGTAAATCTTCTTTTTCTTTGGTGATGTGTTTACCTTTGTCTTTATCTTTTCTTGATTTGTGCGAATACACCTTGTGTAAAAGATATCTGATGTGGTTACCAATTGTGATTTGTTGACAGCTTTTGTTGGATATGACTTTGTCGTTTCTTCATTTGTCAGATTCGTTATGCCAGATGATGAAGCTTTTCTTTGAAGTGGTTTGATTGAGGATAGGGATAGGTGATATAATAGACAGTTTGTCTAATATATAATAAAATGAAAGTATCGTCCCTGGTCATTTTGATATCTAAGCAAAAATGAGACTAGCATCACGGTATAAGAGTATAAATCCTATAAGTCATAATGAAAACACCTTTGCTCACAGAAATGAAATCCACTTAGCATTTAAAGACGAGGCACAATTTCTCACATGGGTTTGGTTTTCATCTGAATCTCCTGATCTTATGTCCCTTAATAGATAAAATCGTTATAATTGAAATAATTTCAAAGGGAATAGGAGAATATACACAACAAAAATGTTTGAAATTTGAACCTTCTCTTTAATTTAGAATCAATATAATTGAGAACATTCATCGAGCATAAGTATCTGAAATTTTAGTCAAGAAGATGTTAAATCACATGGTTTTATAAAGGCTTTAAAAGGATAAAAAATTTATTCTAATTTTTTTTGAAAAATTTGGTTATTTGAATGTTTTTGGATTTTCTTTTTGAATGAAAGTAAGCACTCTTATGTACAAACAAAAAGTAAGAGATTAGGGATGGATGTTATCTGGATTCAACATTCCTAGACGGCCTAGGAAGTATTGAAACTTGGTTTCGTCTAGAGCCTTAGTAAAGACATCGGCAATTTGATCTTCTGTGTTTATGAAGTGCAATTCGATATGACCTTTTTGTATGTTGTCTTTGAGGAAATGATATCGAATATCAATGTGTTTTGTCATGGAATGGTGCACTGGATTGTGAGAAATGGCGATTGCGCTGGTTGAGTCACAAAATATGGGAATTTGTGATACTTTGTAGCCATAGTCACGTAATTGAGTTTGCATCCACATGACTTGTGAACAGCAGCTTGCGGCAGCTACATATTCAGCTTCTGCGGTTGAAGTGGACACGCATGATTGTTTCTTTGAAGTCCAGCTTACCAGTCTGCCTCCAAGAAATTGGCAAGAACCAGATGTACTTTTTCTGTCTAGTCTGCATCCTCCATAGTCGGAGTCGGTGAAGGCATTAAGCTGAAAATCAGAGTTAGCTGGATACCAAAGGCCAAGAGATGGAGTTCCTTTAAGATATTTGAAAATTCTTTTCACAGCTATGGCATGATATTCCATAGGATTGGCTTGGTATCTGGCACAGACACATGTAGAGAACATGATGTCGGGTCTGCTGGCTGTGAGGTATAGGAGTGATCCTATCATTCCTCGATATTTCTTTTGATCAACAGGCTTGCCATTTAAGTCTGCATCTAATTTGTAACCAAGGGACATTGGGGTTTTAGCTGTATTGGATTTGTCAAGAGAAAAACGAGTTAGAAGATTTTTAACATAATTTTCTTGATTGATGAAAATTCCATCTGATGATTGTTTGACTTGTAGTCCAAGAAAAGTAGTCATTTCTCCTATCATGCTCATCTCAAATTTGCTCTTCATCAAATCTGCAAACTTGATACTCAAGGATTCATCAGTAGAACCGAAAATAATGTCATCGACATATATTTGAACGATTAACAGATGATTATTAAAAATTTTACGAAAGAGAGTTTGATCAATTGAACCTCTTTTGAATCCTGATTCTTCTAGAAATGTTGACAATGTTGAATACCAGGCTCGAGGTGCTTGTTTTAAGCCGTAAACTGCTTTTTGTAACTTAAAACTGTGATTTGGGAACTGTGGATCTTCAAAACCTGGAGGTTGTTGAATATACACATCACGATCAATCTCTCCATGTAAAAATGCACATTTTACATCCATTTGGTAAACTTTGAAGTTCTTGTGTGCTGCATATGCTAGAAAGATACGAATGGCTTCGAGTCTTGCAACTGGAGCATAAGTTTCATCGTAATCGATTCCTTCTTGTTGAGAATAGCCCTTGACGACAAGTCTTGCTTTGTTTCGACAAACTATGCCTTGATCATCGGTTTTGTTTCTGAAAACCCATCTTGAACCTACTATAGTAACATCGGGAGGAGTAGGAACAAGATCCCATACTTGGTTTCTTTCGAATTCAGCTAGTTCTTCTTGCATGGCTTTGACCCAGTCTGGATCTTTGAGAGCTGAATGGATGGTTTTTGGTTCGGTCATAGACAAGAATGCTCCGTATAAACATTCATTTGAGGTAGCGGCTCTTGTTTGAATACCAGAATTGGGATCTCCTATGATTTGTTCTATAGGATGATTCTTGGTCCATTTGTTTAGGCGAGTTTTTTCAGATATTTCGATTGGTGTTTCTATGTCCCATTGTTCTTCTTGGTCAGGTGATTCTGTTGGGAATAGATTTTGGTTGTTGTCAGATATGTCTTTTTGGATTATAGGGTGAGAATGAGGTAAAGAAGGTTCCCCCATAGATGATGCACTGGGATTATTTTGAACAGGTGGATTGGGAGTGTTCAAAGAGGAATTCAGTGTTGGTAATTCCCCCTCGACTTGACCTTCATTTTCTTGGTTTGATTGTGAAGTTTCTGCATCGGAGGTTCCTGTAGGAATTGTAGAAGATGTTAGAAATTCAGAACTATAAGCGGTTTTGGGTTGTTCAAAAAGTAAATCAAGATCAATTTCTATGTTCATATCAGGAGATGGTGTTTGTGGAATTGGATTTTGAAAAATAGTATCTATCATTTGTGAACCAAAATGTTCACGATCCAATTTTCTGACATAAAATTCATCGAAGTGGACATCGGTACTTTCTTCAATTACTCTTGTACGTTTGTTCAGTACTCGATAAGCAGCTGAGGTAAAAGAGTAACCAAGGAAAATTCCTTCGTCTGATCTTGATTCAAATTTTGAAAGGTGATCTTTGTTATTCTTTATGAAGCATCGACAACCAAAAATATGAAAGAATTTGATGTTTGGTTTTCGGTTATTAATGACTTCATATGGTGTTTTATGAAGTTGTTTGTGGATTAAAGAACGATTTTGAGTATAGCAAGCTGTGGCTATTGCTTCTGCCCAGAAGTATTGTGGCAGATCAGCAAAGATGAGCATTGATCTTGCAGCTTCGCACAGAGTTCGGTTCTTTCTTTCAACAACGCCGTTTTGTTGAGGAGTGTAAGGGGCTGAGAAGTTGTGTTCGATGCCTTTGTTTTTGAGAAATGAGTCTAGAGTTATGTTTTTGAACTCTAAACCATTGTCACTTCGGATTCTTCGAACTGGTCGTTTGAGCTTTAATTCAATCTGTTTGATGAAGTTGATTATTTCTTCAGGTGCTTCTGACTTTAGCTTTAAAAAGAAAACCCAAGTAAAGCGTGAGTAATCATCAATAATAACAAGGATGTATTTCTTCCCTTTTATGCTTTGGGTTTTTGCAGGACCGCAAAGATCAATGTGCAGTAATTCTAGTGGTTCGGATACACTAGATTCAGGAATGCTTTTATGAGAGGATTTGGACAGTTTTCCTCCTTCATAAGCTGCACAAAGAGTTTCATTGTCAAGTTTCAGAAGTGGCAGTCCGCGAACAAGATCATTTGCAATCAACTTGTTGATGTAGCCGAAATTGAGATGGGAAAGACGACGATGCCACAACCAACTAATATCAGCAGAAGCTTTGGACAAGAGACAGATGTCTGGTTTTCCATAGATAAGGTCCATATCTAGTGGATACATGTTGCCTAGACGATCAGAATTGACTAGAATGGCTTTGGTCTTGGCATCTGTGATTATGCTTCGCTGTTTGGTGAAAAGAACTTCATGATTGTTGTCACAAAGTTGTGATACGCTGATTAGGTTGTGTTTCAGGCCGTCAACGTAGGCTACTTTCTTGATGGTGAAGTGACCATTTGTTATGTTTCCATAACCTTTGATTCTTGCAGTCATGTTATTTCCAAAAGTCACATCTTGTTTGGATTCTGTGGGTTTGAAGTCTCGTAGAAAGCTTTGGTTTCCTGTCATATGCTTGGAGCAACCACTGTCGATATACCATGTGCCATCCTTGGGCTCTCCAGCACAAAATGCCTGCAATTAGACAGAAATTTTAGGTACCCAAACCATGGTGGGTCCTGATTTGTTAATGGTTTTTGATAACTTGGAATCATTGTAATATTTGTTGATTGGACGGAACGGTTGAGGTTTAAGTTGATTTATTAGGTTTTCCCAAAGTGAGATCTGTTTTTGAAAACCTGTCATTTGAAATGGTTTTTGATTTTGTGAAAGGTATCCTATATGTGAATATCTGTTTGATAACCTTTCTTTGTATCTTGGATCTGAATGGTTTTGGAAAACACTTTGATGATGGAATGGAATTTGGTGAAATGATGGTTTCTGAAAGTTCCCTGAGAGTTTGAAATTTATCTTCTGAAAGTGACTTTGAGTCGGTTTTTGAAAATGTTTTTGTTTTGGATTAAAGGTTTGGTTTTGTGGCACAGCTCTTGGTTTCAAAGGTTTTTCTTTGAAAACAATGGGCCTGCTTAGTTCTTTTGGTTTACAGACAGCTTGAATGGTTTGTTTATTTGTCTGTTGTTTCTTTGAATACTTTTGTCCCAGATTATTCTTTCCAATAAAGGTTGAGTTTAAAGAGGGAAAAACAGTTGGAACAGAAGTACTGCCAATTTGATGATCAGAATTTTCTCCATTTAAGAAATTTTCAAGTTTGATTGTCTCATCATTCATTGTTAGTTTAGTAGATCTCAATTGATGAGTTACTGAACTAGCAGAATCTGATTCAGATTTTAAGACTCTTTTGAAAGACTTTTTGGAAATCGTGAAAGCGTTATCATCTGGGATACAGTTGATAACAGTTTCGTCATCTGAATCGTCCTCATTAGCAGATAAGAAAAAATCTGGTAGAGGCGATTTAGAGTTTTCACAAATTTTCCCATTTTTCTTTTCAGTCTCTTCATTTTCAAAAGATTCTCTTCCAATTCCCGGTTTATAATTCGTATCAATTTTGCCAGTTCCTAAGTTATTTGCTTTAGTGAAAACATCATCACTCAATTTTCTGGCAATATTGATAGAATCCAATTTTCCTTGAAATCTTTGATTTTCGGATTCAAGAAATTTGATTTGCTTTGAAGAATCATCTAGTTTTAGGATTAAACTAGAGTTTTTGTCAGTTAAATCTTGAACCTTTTGTTTTAACTGAAGGACTTCCTTTTCTAAGATATCTTTTATTTCAGATGAAATAACAGATTGATTTTTTATTTCTAAGTCCCTTTTTTGTTTTAGAGCTTCATTTAATTGTTCTAGGATGTGATTATTTTCTTCAGATTTTCGTTCAATGTCTCTTTCAAGTTTGTCTCTAGTCCTTGTGGATTCTCCAAATCTGAGTTGCAAGGTTTGTAATTCAGATTTGTAGATATCAGATTTAACTATTGTGTCATGATACAGTCTGAGATCAGCTTTTAGACTGTTCTCAATCTTAGTCATGTGGGACTCAAATGGTGTTCTTGAAAGACCGAGATCTGAGATCATAGACCATACCTGATCGATGACATATGGAGCTCTTGTGGTTGGTTCGTTGTCAGCCATGAAGCAGAAGTTTGACTGAGCTGGTTCAGTGTCGGTTTCATCATCAGAAGTTGGCCAGTATTCCACGCTAGGTTCGTGGAATGCCATCAAAGCTTTTTGCTTTGCTTTCTGTTCTTGTTTCTTCAGCTCTTCGGCTTTTTGTGCATAGTAGGCTGAGTCTTTGACTTTGATTTTGGCTCGACAATCTCGGGCATAATGATTTAGTCCTTTGCATTTGTGACAAATGATTACTTCATCATCATCATCGTTATTGTCAGCCTTTTGGCTTTTAACGGGTGGTCTTTCGGATGTTTGAGTTTGTTTCTGTTGAGATGGTTTTGAATGATTTTGCTGAAATCCAGAACTTTGGTTATTATAAGAGTTGTGATTATTTTGAAAACCGCGATTCTGAAAGTTTTGTCCAAAAGTGGATCTTTGTTGAAAATTTGGTCTGAAGTTTGATTGATTATGATGTGGCAAAAATCTTTCGAGATTAGTGTTTGCTACCAAAGCGCACAATTGTTGGTAATCAGCTTCATTATTTGGATCAGACAAGTCACAAGAATTATTTGAAAAAGCTTGGTTTTGATTTAAATCACTTTGACTTTGATCATGAAAATGTGTTTGGTTTTGAGAGGAGGTTGACAATAAAGCAAGTGGTCCTCCAAAAGAAGTAGACGTTGGTGGGTCAATCGATGATTCATACGATTGTAATTCTCCGTACAGATTGTACAAAGATTCAGTATGAGTTGCCGGATTTCCCTGAATGATTAGTTTGACCATTTTCCAGCTTTCATAAAGGTTGTTTAAAAATTTGAGGTTTATCTCATGCTGTGACTTTTTGATACCAAGATTATTCATTTTGATGGTAATGAGATTGAATCTGTCATGAGCATCATGGATGGTCTCATGTGAAAACATTTTGAAGTTGTCAAATTCGTTTAAAACAGATGTTTTCTTGTTTCCAATGATTCTCTCATTTCCTTCAAAACGATTTTTCAAAGTTTGCCAGATTTGGTTTGCAGTTAAAAGGATTATATCATTCATTTGGCTTAGAATACTGTGGGGTATTCCAGACACAAGCTCCTTTTTGGCTTGAAGTTCAAGTTTCTTCCTTTCATTCAGTATATCCAAGTTACTCGTAAGAGAGGTCATGTTATCTGGTAGAGATCCGTCTACACATTTCCACACGTCTTCACTTATAGAATTGAGATGAAGATTCATACGACCTACCCATGATTTATATTCTTCGGGAATAAGAATGGGTGCTCGAGTACCTGAACCTATACTGTTAGCAATAGATACAGAATTTATGTTTGAGTAGTTTGCGGAAGACATTTTTTTTTTTTTTTTGTTAACGAAAATGTGATGTCAAAATGAAATTTTTAAAGAAAACTTATTGGTGGTTTATAAAAACGCTACACAAAAGTTTTCAACAAAAATTTTCAAAATAAATCACACAAGTAATTTTTTAAATGTTTTTTTTTTTTTTAATATATTTAATTTTTTTTTTATGAACAAGTGATATTAAGATGAAATTTTTAAAGGAAACTTATTGGTGGTTTATAAAAACGCTACACAACAGTTCACGACAAAAATTTCAGATTAAATCACACGAGCTCTGATACCAATTGTTGAAAAAATACGATAACTGATCTCCACGAACAAGGTTTTTAAGCCTATTACCGTGTGACAGATATGTATTATATCTATATTATGCGGAATAAATAAGAGTTGCGGAATAAGATAAAGCGGTAAATCTAAACTAGACAGTATTTAAATAGACAGAAAGCGGTAAATAAAGTAAAAGTTAGAAGTTAAAGGTTAAATGTAATAAACGCCATTATCAACGATAACGTGTTTTACAATAAGTAAAAAAGGTTAGAAGTTAGAAATTAGGAGTTAGATGTTAGATGTCTCGGTTAAATACAGTCCACATATGTTTTCGTTGTCACGGTTCAATTTTTATGTCTCGGGTGTTTGGTACAGTTGATTTATAACAGTTTTAATAAATCAATAATAACACGGATAATTTCAAAAGAACTTATCGAAAGCAGATGAATATGATGATTTTCTTTGAAGCTTCGATTCTTGTTCTTTGCTCGGGTTTTCTTGATGTGTCGATTTCTTGTACTTCACGGTGAGATGCGGTTTTGGTGATTTTTGATGTTGGGTAAGGGTTGTTTAGAGGTTTGGAGTTTGGTGTCGGGTAATGGTTGTTTAGAGGTTTGGAGTTTGTTGTCGGGTAATGGTTGTTTGGAGGTTTGAGTTTTGGTGTCGGGAGGAGGTTTTGATTCTAGCGGTTTTGCGGTTTGATCCTCGTTGCCAAATGCAGAGATTTGAGAGTCTTGAGGTTTCTGGTCGTGGGTAAGAGTGTGTGGAGCTTTGTTAATATGTGTGTTGTTTTGAATGGCAAGAGGTGAGCTTCAATTTATAGTTGCTGTTGAACAGGGCTCGCGTCGCGACCATATGGTCCGTCGCGTCGCGAAGGTCCATAGCTGGTGGTCGGTGCGCTTTTTGTCGGGTCAGTGCGTCTTCGCTGGTATGTCGAGCTTTTCGTCGCGTTTCCTTTTGGTCGCGTTGCTTTTGGTCGCGTCGCGAAGGATGGTGTGTTGGTAGTCTCGCGATTAGAAGGTTGGTGGTGTCACGTTGGAGCTTCGCGTTCAAGCTCTTCGCGTCGCGACCGTCTCCTTCGTCGCGTCGCGATCGCTGGGCATTTTTGGTCTTCTGTCTTTGTTTCTTCTTCACGTCGCGACCACTATGCCTGTCGCGTCGTGAGTGCTGTAGCAGTGTGATATTGTTGTATTTTGCTCTTTGGTTTGAAGCGTTACTTTCTCCGGTTTGGTTGATCTCGAATTTATGCAATCTGAAATAAACTGTTAATAAAGACATTTCGATTTATTTCAGTGATGGTCACATAAAAACCTAAAAACATTATTCAACAACCAGCATGACCTAAAAAAGATCTAACCCCTTTCACTGATGTTGGGGTGGCAATGTGGAAATAACCTTAACCTTAGCACGATCTACCTCAAATCCTCTCTCAGAGACCACATGACCTAAAACTATTACTTCCCTAACCATGAAGTGGCTTTTCTCCCAAGAAAGCACCAGATTAGACTCGACACATCTTTGTAACACCTTTTCCAATTGACTTAAGCATGCTTCAAATGTTGATCCAAAAATCGAGAAATCGTCCATGAAGATTTCCAAAGCGTCACCAATCATGTCGGAGAATATCGCCATCATACACCGTTGAAATGTAGCGGGAGCATTGCACAATCCAAATGACATTCTGCGAAACACAAAAGTACCATATGGACATGTGAATGCGGTCTTTTCTTGATCCTCCGGATGAATGGCAATCTGATTATACCCATAATAGCCGTCCAAGAAACAATAATACTTCTGTCCAACTAACTTTTCCACGATCTAATCGATGAATGGTAATGGAAATGGTACTTAGATGTAGCAGCATTGAGTTTTCGGTAATCGATACATACTCTCCATCCAGTCACGGGTCTTGTGGAAACTTTGTCACCATCTTTAGTATCCACAACAGTTATTCCATGTCTCTTTGGCACTGTCTGTGTCGGGCTGACCCATTCACTATCAGAGATCGGATATATGATCCCAGCATCCAGCTATTTTAAAACTTCATTTTTTACAACTTCCTTCAGATTTGGATTCAATCTTCTCTGCGTGTCTTTGGCAAGTTTAGCTCCTTCTTCTGTGATGATTTGATGAATACATGTGGTTGGACTAATTCCTTTTAAATCTGCGATTGTCCAACCAATAGCCTCATTATGCTTGGACAATATCTTGAGTAATTCATTTTCTTGTTCCTCTGTCAAGTTTGCTGCTAAAATCACTGGCAATGTATCCTTTTCTCCTAGAAAAGCATACTTTAGATGGTCTGGTACTGGTTTCAATTCCAGCTTCGGTGGTTCCTGCAATGATGGTTTTAACGTCTTGGGAATCTCTGTCGGTAGCTTCTCTATGTGCCCGCATTCCTCATACTTCATGCCTTTATCCTTTTCCGTTGCTTCTTCTTGCTTTTCCTGCTCAGCCTCTCCTTCTTCTTGAGTCTCCATCACCTCTTGCTGCAACATTTCTGGCATATATTGCTGTACTAACTCATCTATGATGTCCACCTGATAGCATCCTTCATCCTCCATGGTATTACCTTTGGCATTAAAAATGTTGATCTTAGTTTGCCGATGCCCAAAGGAAATCCCCATCTCTCCTGTACGACAGTCGATGTTTGCATTAGCCGTGGCCAAGAAGGGTCGCCCTAAGATGATTGTCGGTTGCTCTCCATTAGCAGCCTGACAAGTGTCTAAAACCAGGAAATCCACTGGGTAATAGAAATCTTCCACTTTCATGATGACATCCGATAACATCCCCCTGGGGATCTTTGTAGACTTATCAGCAAGATGAAGAATTACATCTGTAGATCTCATGGTGCCGAATTCATATTTGTCGAATAACTGTCCAGGTAAAATGTTCACACTCGCGCCTAAATATAACAGAGCTCTCTTAATGTGTACATCACCTAAGTCAACAGAGATGAGAGGAAACCCAGGATCATTCATCTTGGGAGGCAATGCATCCATTAAAATAGAACTTACATTCTGAGGCAAACTAATCATTTTAGGCAAATGGGACAAGATATGCTTTTTGTGGATGCACATATCCTTGAGAAACTTCGCATAAGCAGGGACTTCCTTGATAAGTTTAACTAATGGAATGTTAACCTTGATCTGACTAAACAGTTCCCACATGTCTTCCGCCTGCGGTCCCTTCTTTCCATATGGTCTTTTCTCCGGCTTTTCCAAAGCCGTAGGGAAAGGAACTGTCCCACTTGTTTCACCCTTCTCCCATGTACTTGTTTGTTTCGTCTTCTTTGCTTGTTCCTCCTTCTCCTTTTTCTTTTCCTTTTCCAGTTCTTCTTTCTCATCAAAAATTATTTCTACATCACTATCCTATTCTATTGGTGGAGCTGTAACCTTGTTATCCACTTTATTCCCGCTCCTAGGTGTGATAACCTCATTCACTTGCACTTTTGACGGTTGTGCCTTTTCCTGTGCTCTATCCTCCTCCATCTTAACAATCAACTCCCCTAACTTCAGAATTGCTTTCAAATTGGCATCCTCCACTTCCTGAAGCTTAACTAACATTCCAAAAATTTCCTGCATGCCAATGTTCATACTTCTTACTAGAGGCGTAGGTTGCATCTGCTGCTGCCTCACTGGTGGTTGTCTTACCTCTCGTTGCTGATTGTTTCTGAATGGTCGTGGTGTATTATGGAATTAACCATATCCACGCACTTGTCTAATTTCCTCATGAGTCATCGACCACTCATTGTGATTATGTCCTATTTCACCACATGTATTACATATAACTTGCCCATGCAATACATATGCTCCCTTCTCTTTTTGGAACCTCGCGAGCATTTGATTAAACTTTTTAGTCACAACACTAAGCTCCTTCAGAATTTCCGTCTTCCACTTGTTTTCTGCTTCAATGTTTGCTACATAGACTGTATTATCCTTCATGGATCCACTAACCATAGATCCTAAACTCAACTGATCCAAGAATTTCCAGGCATCCTCTGGCTCTTGCCACATAAATGTCCCACTTGATGAGGCATTTATCATTGCTTGATGCGTCTCATTTACTCCTTCAAAGAATACTTTCACTAACTGCCATTTGGGAACCTCATGGTGCGGGCAGGAATGCAATAACTCCTTTAATCGATCAAACGCTTCATGAAAAGCCTCGCCAGGCTTCTGCTGAAAGTTTAGAATTGCGCGTCTTATTTCTGTGGTCTTACTGACTGGATAGAATTCTTGTAGAAACTTTGCCTTAAGTTGGTCCCAACTAGTGATACTATTAGGTGGAAGAGATGTGAACCAGTATTTGGCCTTATCCTTAAAGGTGAAAGGAAATAATCTTAACCTAAAAGTATCCCTATTGGTTTGTCTAGGGATATTAGCATTGGCTATGGCTATAAACTCATACAAGTGATTGTACGGATCATCATTCTTATAACCTCTAAATTGAGTTAATATTCCTATCAACTGGGGCCTAATTTCTACTTGAGATTCTATATCATCAGGAATGTAAATGGGCGACGAGTCATCGTACTCCCGTAGCTGGAAGTGCGATGCAACCGATTGCCCCCTCGGTTGTGCAAAATACAAGGGTTGAGTAGGATTACCGTAAAAGTGATGATCATTATATCTCTGCTGACCTTGTAATGGTTGATGCTGCTGTGCTCTTCTTGGAGGTCCCCGACCTCGGTCCCATGGTTGCTGGGGTGCTGGTGGAACCCATCCTTCGTCTTCATCATCATACCTCTCTTCAGCCTCTTGATACTGGTACTGCTGCTGAGGTGGTTGTTGGTATTGTTGTTGCGATGGTATAGGTTGGAATGTGGTTTGTGGTTAAAAAGTACTGGTGGTGGTTGTGAAATAGGTTGAGAAATGGGTGTCTGCTGTCTAGATACTGGGGTGCCATCACGGGTCGGCGCTCCCCAAGACATGGCAGATGTAAATGGGTTTGTGGATTGTGGTTGGGATACAGGTTGAAATGGTGGAATCGACGACGGAGTGCATGATGGTATAGGTGCAGGGGCTGAAGCTGCACCACCAATAGCACTCGTGCTCCCAATGTGAAATTCTGAAATTGGGGGAATAAATGACATCCCCGTTGCCTCACCTGACGGTTCCTGGGCAACACTCACTATAATACTACTGACATTACTAAAACTCGTTGTATTTAAACGCCTACATGCACGGATCTTGCGCGTAGTTCGCTCAATCTCTGAGTCAAAATGCAAAGGGGATAATTGCTCACCCCTACGGGGTACGCATGCACTAATGCAACACGCCCGAGAAAACCAAAAGCAAAATTACTAACTAACTGAAATCTCAAAATCAAGACCAAAAAATTTAGAAACTAAAAGTCCTACACATCACCTGTTCTCAAGCTCACAACTCCCCGGCAACGGCGTCAAAATTTGAAATCGCAGCGGTCGTCATGCGGTCAAAAATAAGAAAATACCTAACACACACACTCAACACAGTGGAAGTCAGGGTTGATCCACAGGAGTTAGGTGGTCGAGACAGGTGACAGATTACAAACTGCAGTGTCACGCTACAGTCAGAGGACCTAGTTCCTAACTTTTCCCAAACAATCCCAAAAATCATAAACTAAGACAATTCCAAGCAAGCATTCACTAAACTAAAATCCACTAACTAAACCTTGTTACCTACTGGAATCAGAAGTACATCTCCAATTCAGAAGCAATCAAAGGCAATCCAAACATCAAACACAATTCAATCACTCAAAAATTCATTCACAAGCATAAACACCAAAAAACAAAGCAATTAACATAAACCGAATGATTATCATTAACCAAATCAGATCCAACAGGTTCAAAACAGTAACCAAACTATCAAAAACAGAAACAAAGACTCAATGGCAATGGTTGTCACTCCCAAAGACACTAGCCAACTATCACTAACTACTTTACTAATTGAAAATTAAAGATAAAAACATAAAAATACCAAAAGATGGTTGCTGAAGCTAAATCTCAGAGTCAAAGAGCCTTGGGGGTCGATTTCACACCAGGTCTTCGCTCGTTTTTTTGACCTAAGAGCCTCTATTTATAGTTGCAAAAATCTCGAAGCCGCGCCGTGCATAAGTGGATCCCGCGGCTCGCGTGCGGGTTTATCCCCGTTTATCGGAATTTAAATTCTTTCCACCGCCTTATATATGCATCGCGCGTTTGTGAATTCTGCGGCGCGCGTACGTCTTTGCCTGATTTTTCCTTGATCTTCAAACTTCTTCCAAATTGCACGCTTTTGGTCCGTGTTTTCATTATTTCTTTCCAAACAAGTGCTGGCACGAAAAGTGAGAATACCACGATATATATGATATAATTCCACTAAGAATAGGGCTCAACAACGACTAAAATATTTGATATTACTAGGCGTTGTCATTAATTCGGGCATTACCTTCATCAAATACAAAGTCTACTATTAAAGGACTGGCTCGAAGTCGTCCATCTCTCAATCACATGACTTCCCTTATCACTGTTACAGATAACTGCAAAACACACATACATAAAACCAACGAGTAAGCTTATAAAAGATTAGTCATTAATCTCTCTGCTCGATATCATCATTAAAGTATATAAACTTTCAACAACAACCAAATCTTACAACAAAATCAACTATAATTTCTTAGTATATAACTCAGCCATCCATCTTGCTAATTATATTAATCACACAAACATTTATTAGTGGTCATCAAGTGTCAACCTAGCAGTAAGCACCACGGCCAATACTACTAATCAACTCAATCATAATCATCCTCATGTACTCAGCAATAACAACGCTCACAGTTGTATCAATAAGGCTAAGAAACTCGTTAACTCAACCACACTGGCAACTGCTCTACATTTACTAATCAAATATATATACTGAACTCAACTATAAAATCTATAGATAACAGAATCACTCCACTAATCGGCCACAACCACAACAACATCACACATATATATATATATATATATATATATATATATATATATATATATATATATATATATATATATATATATATATATATACACACATATATACACACACACACACAAAATAGAGTGTACCTCTACTCAAATACTAGAGATTACTCACCTCCAGTTAGGTCGAAACGTGTTACCCGTGAGCTTGTCTTATCGGCCTCCTTCTTATATGGTTTAGCTATGGTACAACATCATAAATCAGATCTCAATCTTCCTCAAACATCCCCATAAAAGGTTGACCAAAAAGCTTAAGCCAAATAAAAGATGCACAGAATCTGTCAACAGGGCATATCGAAGCTATCTCTAAGGATAGCATTGTGAACCCCAAGATAGCATTGCTATTTGTGCTGAACAGCTTAGGTTCGGTTCTGCATACATTTAGCCATCAAAACAAGAAATTTAACATACCAAGGGCTTAGAAAATTGTGCTACAATCACGTACTAACATCATATATCACTAAAAACTCCTAATTGCCCGTTTTTCAACCTCTAGGGTTTCCAAAACCCAACAAAATCAACTTGCCATGTTGATTTAATGATCAAGGGAACTTCTTTGATGTTGAATTCAGTTTCTCTTAGCTTCTTACTCCAATTCGTTGGTAATTTTTGCAAGTTATTTACTGAATCACCAATGAATTAATGTTAGGGAGGTTTTTGAGTTCGACATACACATTTATAGACTAAAAACTACGTCTCACTCGCGACCATAGCATTGCTATCCATAGAGATAGTGTTGCTATCTCTTTTGCCAAAAAAGGCATCAAAATTTGTGATAGCGGCTCTATCTCCACCAATTTTGGTATATCTCTTCTTCATAGCTCAAATTTACTCACAACAAGTTCCAAATCGCAAGCACTACAAAAGGAAAGGCTCCTAACACTTCCTACCACTATAATCTACTTAACATCGAAAGTAACACACAAAAAACCGCTACACCTCTACTTTTAGCAACTCAAGCCAATACGACACGAACTATAAAGTAACAACTCAACTTCCCTATACAAGCATCTCGAGAATAAAACGGGTCTCACACATGTAGTCTCTCTTACAACATCACTAGCTGTTATATACTCAGACGCGCATGTGGAGTCAGCCATGTATTCAGCTTGGAACTTTTCCAGGTTACTACACTCTTTATATATACTAAACATTTCTCTTGGTTTTCGTAGATGTTTAATAGTGTTATCAACCGCCGTCCGATGACTCTTTCTAGGGTTGTCCTGGATCTGACTCATTATGCTTAAAGCATACGAGATATCAGGTTAAGTACATGGCATGGCATACATGATCGATCCTATATCAAAAGTATATGGGACTCGACTCATTCCGTCTAGTTCTTCCCTAGTACTCGGACATTAATTTTTAATTAATTTTATGCCATGGGTAGAAACACTTTCTTGTTCTCATGCATCTTGAATCTCTTCAAGATCATACTCAAATATGACATTTGGCTAAGTCTTATTACAAATTTTGATCTATCTCTATAGATCCTTATACCAAGTATGTATGTCTCATCACCTAGGTCCTTTATAGCGAAACATTTATCATGCCAAGTCTTTACACTTTTCAACATACGGAAATTGTCTCCTATAAGCAGCATGTTATCAACATACAATGCTAGGAAGACTACAACACTCCCACTACCCTTGACATAAACAAATCAGTCATTTTCGCTTCTTGAAAATCCAAACTTTTGACCTTTTCATTAAAGAAAATATTTAAGCTGCGAGACGCTTGTTTGAGTCCATAAATGGATCTCTCAAGCTTACGCATTCTATCTGGATAGTTAAATTGTACAATATCCTCTGGCTATGCCACATACACAACCCCTTTGTTTTCAATTAAGGAAAGCAGTTGTAATATCCATTTTTCCATATCTCATAAAATTGACACTATGGCAAGCATATCCTAATAGACTTAATTTTATCCATTGATGGGAAGCTTTTCTCATAATTATCCCTTGAGTCTAAGTATAACCCTTCGCAACCAATCTAGATTCGAATGTGTATACATTCCTATCCATGTTGGACTTCTTTTTGAAGATGCAATTACTCCCACTGGTTTTAAGGCCAGGTGTAGGATCAACCAAATTCCAAAGTTGGTTATTATACATGGAGTGAATCTCGCTTTCCATGGCCTCTTTCCATTTAGCAGCCTCTAGGTATGCCATCGCTTCATTCTAGTTGGATGGCTCATCCACACTAACCAATGTACTATCAATGATCAGTGTGTCACCTTCAATAATATGGAAACCATAAAACTTAAAAGGGTGACTAACTCTATCGGATCTGCGAAGAGGTGCAGATATGTCCATTTCCTCAACAGAAGTCTCATCCTCTGGTTGAGTGCTAGTGTCAACAAAAGGTTCTATTGAATCTCTTCAAGATCAATCTTGCTCCAACTAGCTTCTTTGGATATGAGATCTCTCTCAAGAAAGACTCCCCTTTGAGCTACAAACACTTTGTTCTCAAAAGGCTTGTAAAACAAGTATCCAAAGGACTTTCGAGGATAACCAATGAAATGACACTTCTCTGATATAGATTCAAGCTTATCATGAGCTTCGCGATGAACGAAGACTTCACACCCCCAGAATTTCACATGTGCTAGTGAGGGATGAACCCCACTCCTCATTTTCAGAGGGTGCCATTGCAATATTCTTAGTTGGTACGAGGTTTAAGATGTATGTTGTTGTTTCAATGGCATAACCCCCGAAATTAGTTGGAAGTGCAGCTCGAATCACCATCGATCGAAACATTTATAACAATGTTCGATTTCTCCTTTTAGATACACCATTATGCTGCGGTATTCTGGGAGGAGACAGTTGTGGAACTGTTTAACAGTTCTTAAGATATTTGCAGAATTCATTACTCAGATATTCTAGCTCAGTTGATTTTCTACTTAGTTTCGAAACTCATTGAACACTTAAAGGTTTCTTACTAACGTTTATTCAAATAAACATAGTTATATCTACTGAAATAATTAGAAAATGTAAATAAGTATCGTTCATCGTGTCTCGTGGTCGATCTGAACGGTCCACAAACATGTGTGTGGATAAGGTCCAACAAATCCTTGCCTCTTTCACAGCTTCATTTGAATGGCGATTTTGTCATCTTGCCAGGAAGCAAGATTTGCACACATCATCAGACATTATGTAAATTGATTCCAATATCCTATCCACTTGGAGCTTGCAATGTGATTCTTGTTTATATGGTTAAGACGACAATGCCACAGACGCGATTTATCCAAAACATTTTCGGTTGAATCAACATTTAAGATTATATTATTACTACTACTTAGAAAAACAACAGATTCATATATGTCATTGTAAGGATAAATTTTTGAAACAAAACAACCATGCTTATAAAGAAAAACATCTCCATTTTCATTATCAAAAATAAAACCACAAAACATCCTTAAACAATGCAAAAAATGAAACAATGTCTTATGCTATTTTTTAACAATCTAATAATCGAACTGAACACCACTAGTCAGCATGAGCTCCTAATCCCCGATCCTTGTAACAGCAGCAGTGCTTCTGTATCTCATGATCAGATTAAGCTCTTATGATCAGAATCCAATGAGTAGAATGATTGTCTTGATCAAAGGTTTAACAATGGGGTTTTACAATGTGTGTTTTTCTATGTGTGTTTTCTCTCTCTATCACTATATCTCACTCCCTCTAGAATCATTAACAATAAAATAATAATAATATCACTATTTATAGTCTAGACAACATATAAGGAGCCCAATGGACAAGCCCACAAGCCCATATGCCTAAGCGGGCCTTCCTCATGCCACCAAGTCATAATCATGAAGAACTTTGCACCCAACACTTTCCACTTAATCCCTGCATACCAGCGCATATGTGATTACCACATCTGTGACAATTGTAAATTTTGGTCAACAAAAGTCAACTGTAGTCAAACAAAGCGTATGTTAATCTATATGTTGAAAAGTTATTTTCCATAACTTTTGCGATAAATCATTAATATTATAGTATTACGTATGCTAAATCAAACAGTTATCGATTAAAAGTCGAAAATACGGACAGCAAACTACTGTAGCGTAAAAATTCGATAATTGTACAATTATTATTTTGAGAATAATAATGTTAATAAAACGATCTACTCGTAAATACGAAACTGTGGATATATAGAACGTCAAAAACGGAGTCCGTATGTGAAAGTTACAACCATTAAATCGCTGTGAACGGATAAATGTACACAGGGTTGGGACTCAAAATACAAAATGAGGTGCCTTAAACATCAAATATGAAATAACAATTCATATGATAAGTAACGTAATAATATCTAGTATTTAATTTCAAAGCTAAAAGCAATTTCCGGTAAAACGTCAAAAATCGCGAAATCGGAAGAATACTGCGCTTAAACGCGTATTTCGACATCCAACGAGTTATAATTCAATCAAAATAAATGTTTGGCAATGTTTTTATACAAAATAATTATTTAGAACTTCGTTTCGTCAAAAACTCACAAAATTTCACTAAAACGGCTTACGATTTTATAAAAATCACACATTTTTATAAGTACATTGCTATTTTTATAAAAACTAACCCACCCCACCCCCTACCCCCCCCCCCCCCCCATCAGCTGAATCTCACCATCTTTTCATCATCTTGGAGGGTACTATTCATAATCTAGACATGAGGGCTAGATATGATGTAGTTTATTAAACAATTATAAAGAAAAATCTTCATATCATTTATGAAGATAAGCCTTTCATTTGCACACAAACATTTCTCCAACTCTCTTCTTTTCTCTCTAGATTCTCGGCCCACACCACCACTCCACCACCCTCCACCACCACAAACCACCGCCGGCCACCACTTTCCACCACCGCCGTTCTTCGTTTTCAAGCGTTTTTCAAATCTTTTTGGTAAGTTAGCTTCCTTTAGTGGTTTTAAACCTTATTACACCACTTTTATCCCATTTACACACACTAACATCTACGTAAACCCATTGGATAATAGCTTTGTCCAAGGGTCATTCGAGCTTCGAAGCTTAGATCTTGTCTTCTACCGTAAATCCCGCCAAGAACAACCTTATTTTTAAGTAAAGCACGCTACAAGGGTGAGTTCATACCCCTCATTTTCATCTTTTCAAACCTTTTTGGGGGAGAATACAAGTTCATTTACTATAAATGTTGTTTTATATAAGTTTATATGTGTTTAAATGCTATAAGTGATGTTTTACACAAGTTTATAAACTAGTTGTTGTGTAAAAATATTCTTGACATGAAATATGGATAGATCCATATATTATAAACACTATGATATATTAAGTTGTGTAAAAGTTACAAAACTACAAATAAAGTGTACAAAAATACTAGATCTTGGATAAAAACATTATAAAAACAAAAACTAGTAAAAGATTGGTATCAGAGCATTGTTTATAGTTAACTGAGTATGTCAATCCATTTAAAGATATACAACTATAAATACAATGGGACTAAAACTCTCGAAAACTTTTTGTACAAGTATACTTTTAAAATATAATGATATTTATATAAAAGTGTACACATACAAACAAAGATAGTATCACAATACAACGATTACAAGAACATTAGAGTTTAAGTTGGACATTACGTTTAGACTTAGTATAATATGTTATCAAACCATGGGGAAACGTAGCCTGATCAACTACGTTTGACTAGGGTTTGACCGACACGTAACTAAGTGTGAGCATAATGGACAACGGAGTAAAAACTCGAGAATCCTACAACACTTAGTAACCACGTCAACACTTAACATAAATACTTTTGATAGTATTAGTTATTATTAAGAGACACTAATGACAATTCTAAGTCAACACTAATATCAATATTATCTCGATACCTCTTTATCGTCTGCTTACTTGAGTTACGACTAACAAAACGGTTCTAATGCCGACAAGGGCGATGACGGGAGCTTCACGTTAAGGGACAATTGAGACGCCATGAGTAGTCACGACTTGAAAACCATTAGTGAGTACTCTCGATATGACTCACAAGGAGACACGAAAGTTTAACTCATAGTTGACCGATACGTGAGACTTTCCTTTTGCGCTACGATTTCAGCCTTAGGATTATTTCTATCTCGAGCTTAAGACTTAAGCTAGTATATCTCTTGATTCTAAACCTCCCTTTTTTTGGGAATGCTTACCCAACCACCTTTACTTCTTATATCGTAATTCAATGCACAAACCATTTCCCCTTATATCAAAATTTTCTAAGTTTTAATTCAAGGCCCTCCGATAGACGAGTGATGTTCTCAAGTGTAACATCATGTTATACTTTCCAAATTACTCACATGTTTCTAGAACAATCATCGACCTTACGCTGCTCATTCCTAGCTCAACTTCGCACTTCTTCAACACATGGACATTTTATATAACTTTGAGTCATCCTTCGACCCATATCGTTTCATACATTCGTTTGTGTCCTCCTGGCATTATTAGCATTCTTATTGTTATCAAGGATCAATCACCTTACGCCACACGTCAAACCTATAGCTTAACTGCTGACCCCATAAAAGGTACAGGACTGCATTCACACCATGAAGGGTTGTGCAAACAATTTGCCAGGTCCTCTATTTTGAAGAGAGAAAAGTTAAAAGTTACGATTCTTGATACACCAAAGGATTACCTTCCTAGAATCACTAAATTGAGAATGTACTCATTCTCGATGGTCAATACTTCTACGCCTTTCTTCAAGGTAGCACCCTACCCTTGCAATTTCAAATGATTTCCTGAACTCCTAAACTCATTTTTATTCCGACTCCTTGTAAATTGCAATTGGCTTGACTTAAACAGTTAGATAAATCATCAAAATAGAAATCAAAATAGTTCTATATGAGTCCCTCATCGACGACTTAGGCCTTTATTATAAGGAATTTCTTCATTCTCTTACTACCTTGTTTGGTTACGAAGTAAGTATCATCATTCGCTTGGAGTTGTACGCATTTTGATAACAGTGAAGTTATTTATCGTTCTATAACCTTCCAACATCACCTAGATCATGTGGTCTAATCTATCATGATCTTTCACGGCCCCCATTAGAGACAATGACTCCCTAAATATATTCTTTGAATATGGTTCTATTGTGGTGATAGTACTCGCAACAGAAATTGTGTTTCCAAAAATCCTCGATCGTTTCATAACTTGTTTGGTAGACGACACCTGAATAGTCCTTACATTTGAGACCTATCAAAACTTTGCTGCCTATCCTTAGTATGTACCTTTAGGAAATTTTATCGAAATAGTATTTCGGGAATCTCCCAAAGCGCAACAAATGCCATCTTCATCATACTGGTGCATGCAGAGAGATGACCTGTTATGACTGCAAGCAGATGGGACATACAGCCCGCTTTTGCAAGACTCTGGTACTGGGAAACCAATCAAGCGCCCAACTTGGGTTTGAGTCGCGCTTGTTTTGGGTATGACGAAACCAAGCACTTCAAGAGAGACTGCTCGAAGGCAAAGGGGTCCAGTCAGATGCGATCAAGGAAGGAAATCACTGACATACCAGAAGTCTCTAACTTTCCTTATTTGTTTCCAGAAGATCTTCCGGGGTTACCCCCAACATGACAAGTCGAGTTCAGAATCGACTTGATCCCGGGAGCTGCTGGCTAGCATAATCTCCATATAGACTAGCCCCAACAGAGATGCAAGAGATATCTAGTCAACTACACGAACTACTAGAAAAGGAATCCATTAGACTGAGCTTCTCGCCTTAGGGAGCATCGGTTTTATTTATGAAAAAGAAGGATGGATCCTTTAGAATACGTATTGACTGTAGAGAACTGAACAAGTTGACTATCGAGAACAAATACCCACTTCCCAGAATCAATGACCTGTTCGATCAGTTATAGAGATCCAGCTTCTTTTCAAAGATCGATTTGAAAGCTGGGTACCATCAACTTAGAGTCCAGGAGGAGGACGTTCCAAAGACATCATTTAGAACTCGGTTTGGGCCACTGCAAAATTTGCCATGATACTTTTTGAGTTGACCAATACTCCGACAATGTTTCATGGACTGAATCCAGACACCAAAGTTCGATGGCTTCAGAGATCTAGTCCTAGAAGAGGCTTGCAAGACAAGGTACACTGGTGGTCAAACATGGAAGCAGAAATTACTACTTATTTGGGAAAGTGTTTCACTTGTGCCAAGGTCAAAGTCGAATGTCAAAAGCCCTCGGGTTTACTACAATAACCAGAAATACCCGAGTAGAAGTGGGAGCGGATGACCATAGACTTCATAACTAAGTTACCCAAGGCAACTGATGAGCTGGACACCATATGGGTAATTGTTGATAGGTCCGCACATTTCGTACCAATAAAAGAGACAGAAATAAATGGAGAAACGGACAAGGATGTACATCAAAGAGATTGTACGATTGTATGGTGCGCCAACATCCATCATATCTGATAGAGATAGTAGATTTACATCCTGTTTTTGGCAATCATTGCAAAAGGCCTTGGGTACCAGGCTCGACATGAGCACAACCTACCATCAACAAACCGAAGGGCAAAGCGAGAGAACAATCCAAACACTGGAAGACATGTTGAGAGCTGGCGTGATAGACTTCGATAAGTCGTGGGACACCCACTTGCCGCTCGTCGAGTTTTCATACAACAAAAGTGGTCACACGAGCATTAAAGTTGCTCCATTCAAGCTTTATACGGACGCAAGTACAGATCCCCTCTGTGTTAGGCTAAGGTGAGTGATACTCAGTTAGCCTGAGGTCAAGTACCTAATAACGCTCTCACCGGTCCTGAGATCATATGAGAGACAATAGAGAAAATCGTTCAAATCCGTGAACGATTGAAAGCATCTCGTGACCAACAAAAGAATTACTCGGATAAACGACGCAAGCCCTTAGAATTCCAGGTTGGCAACCATGCTTTATTGAAGGTCTCACCCTGGAAGGGAATGATACGCTTGAGAAGCATGAAAAATTGAATCCAAGGCACATCGGGCCATTCGAGATCCTTGCTAGGATTGGCCCGGTAGCCTACAGACTCCAACTACCACAATAACATCAACAATGTACACTCCACTTTCCATGTGACAAACCTAAAGATGTGTCTATCCGACGAGACACTCGTCATATCGCTTGACGAGATTGGAGTCAACGAAAATCTCCACTTCGTTGAAGAACCTGTAGAGATCATGAATAGGGAAGTCAATATGACGAAACAAAGCCGCATACCGATAGTAAAGGTCCGCTGGAACGCCAAGCGTAGACCTGAATCAACTTGGGAACGTAAGGACCATGTAAAACTCAAATACCCACATCTCTTCCCAAACCCTTGAGGTCCTACTCAAGTGCGAAATTTCGGGACGAAATTCTTTCTAACGGGTAGATGATGTGACAATTGTAAATTTTGGTCAACAAAAGTCAACTGTAGTCAAACAAAGCGTACGCTAATCTATATGTTGAAAAGTTATTTTCCATAACTTTTGCGATAAATCATTAATATTATAGTATTACGTATGCTAAATCAAACAGTTATCGATTAAAAGTCGAAAATACGGACAGCAAACTACTGTAGCGTAAAAATTCGATAATCGTACAATTATTATTTTGAGAATAATAATGTTAATAAAACGATCTACTCGTTAATACGAAACTGTGGATATATAGAAGGTCAAAAACGGAGTCCGTATGTGAAAGTTACAACCATTAAATCGCTGTGAACGGATAAATGTACACAGGGTTGGGACTCATAATACAAAATGAGGTGCCTTAAACATCAAATATGAAATAACAATTCATATGATAAGTAACGTAATAATATCTAGTATTTAATTTCAAAGCTAAAAGCAATTTCCGGTAAAACGTCAAAAATCGTGAAATCGGAAGAATATTGCGCTTAAACGCGTATTTCGACATCCAACGAGTTATAATTCAATCAAAATAAATGTTTGGCAATGTTTTTATACAAACTATTTATTTAGAACTTCGTTTCGTCAAAAACTCACTAAATTTCACTAAAACGGCTTACGATTTTATAAAAATCACCCATTTTTATAAGTACATTACTATTTTTATAAAACTAACCCACCCCACCCCCTACCCCCCCATCAGCTGAATCTCACCATCTTTTCATGATCTTGGAGGGTACTATTCATAATCTAGACATGAGGGCTAGATATGATTTAGTTTATTAAACAATTATAAAGAAAAATCTTGATATCTTTTATGAAGATAAGCCTTTCATTTGCACACAAAAATTTCTCCAACTCTCTTCTTTTCTCTCTAGATTCTCGGCCCACACCACCACTCCACCACCCTCCACCACCACAAACCACCGCCGGCCACCACTTTCCACCACCGTCGTTCTTCGTTTTCAAGCGTTTTTCAAATCTTTTTGGTAAGTTAGCTTCCTTTAGTGGTTTTAAACCTTATTACACCACTTTTATCCCATTTACACACACTAACATCTACGTAAACCCGTTGGATAATAGCTTTGTCCAAGGGTCATTCGAGCTCCGAAGCTTAGATCTTGTCTTCTACCATAAATCCCGCCAAGAACAACCTTATTTTTAAGTAAAGCACGCTACAATGGTGAGTTCATACCCCTCATTTTCATCTTTTCAAACCTTTTTGGGGGAGAATACAAGTTCATTTACTATAAATGTTTTTTATATAAGTTTATATGTGTTTAAATGCTATAAGTGATGTTTTACACAAGTTTATAAAACTAGTTGTTGTGTAAAAATATTCTTGACATGAAATATGGATAGATCCATATATTATAAACACTATGATATATTAAGTTGTGTAAAAGTTATAAAACTACAAATAAAGTGTACAAAAATACTAGATCTTGGATAAAAACGTTATAAAAACGAAAACTAGTAAAAACTATGTTTTTATAAACAAAAGTACTATTTTCTAGAAAAAATGGTTATAACCAAGTTATTACACCATTTTTGTGAGAAATATCTTAAAAGATGATATTTATAATCATTTGAATAAGTTACTTCGTTATTATTCACAAAAATACGATTATTACAACGGAATACTAAAAATAGACTATTATTGGAATAGTTTATGAACACAAGGTTATTATGACGTTTGAACATGACAAAAATAATTGTATAAAATTATATAATTATTAAGCATTACTATATTATCATGGGAAATGATATTTTTACAAGGAAATTGACATTTTAAACAAAAATGACCATTTGGAAAGATTACCATCATTTTGACAAAATTATTTGTCATCACTTATGTAAGATGACTAAAACAAATTATTTGCCATGACATGTTTATAAACTTTAAATCTATCTTATTAGCATATTTAGTGCCTTAGATGAAGAAATTATAATTTTCAACTCATTGACATCTTTCAGGCTTAAATACGTTAACACCGCGAAAACATTTATATAAATTATAATGGGTATAATTTATGGAACGAACGACAAATGTACGACATAAATACGAAAGATAATTATATAATTATATAATTATTACATACTATAATTATCATGGACAATTTGATAATTACAAACGTAAAGGAGTTTTCAGTACATTTAACAATTTGATAATTACAAACGTAAAGGAGTTTTCAGTACATTTACATACTATAATTATCATGGACAATTTGATAATTACGAATACAAAGGGTTTTCACTACATTTACAAGCAAGGTTTTACACTATAATTATCATGAGTATATTTTGATAATTACAAACGTAAAAGAGTTTTCAGTACATTTACATACTATAATTATCATGGACAAATTGATAATTACGAATACAAATGGTTTTTACTACATTTACAAGCAAGGTTTTATACTATAATTATCATGAGTATATTTTGATAATTACAAATACAAAAGGATTTTCATTTCAGTACGAACTAGGATAAGACATCACGTTGGGTGGTTATGTGAGACATTTCTTCACAGTACTGAAAGATGTACGCATAAAGTCCTGGATTATAACCTTAATCATTCATGAGCGAGATAGTTGTGTATAGATCTATACCGGACTGACAATCCCGCACCTAAGCTGCTAGCTACAGCTAGACCGGCAGGTCTGGGGTGACAAATGTCTTAACATTGCGACGCCTGAAGAACTTCGTGGCAGGCCTACATACTAGTCACAGCAAGGTTATAATAACTCACATGAACGACAACAAATATCCTTAGTTTGGGGAAAAACATTCTTCAAATGGTTTTATATAAATATAAAACTACATGTTGCTCTACACTAAATATAAGTATGGCATTTACTTATACATACGGGTTTTATGGGATTAAAACCACATTTTATCAAGATACAAATATAAGTATGGTTTTACTTATACATATGAGTTTTATGGTATTAAAACTACACTCGAACAAGTTACAAATATAAGTATGGTTTTACTTATACATACAAGTTTTATGGAAATCACAACTACATTTTATCAAGATATAAATAAGAGTACGATTTTACCTACGTAAAGATTTTACGGAATTTGATCTACAATTAATCTACGAATAAACATGTATTTACATGGTTTCATACAAGAATAAGACTACGTAATACTAATTTCAAGTACAGAACACTTATACATCTTTCGGTCTTTGGGTTTTTAAGACTACGACTCATTTATAAGAAAATATTGGATTTTCTGGGTTCAAACATTATCTCTTTACAAGGAAAAACGATTATGGATTTTGTCATACAAAAAAATCTTATGAACTCACCAACGTAATGTTGACACTCTTTCAAATTACTTGTATTCTCAGGTAACAATTAGTCAGGTCTGACTAACCTTTTGGAATGGGACGCGAAGACGTCTCTTTTATTTATTTCATTATCACACTGTAATTGGGTTGAAACAATACCGTTCGAATAATGTAACTTTCCAATTATAATGTATGATGGTTGTTATCTACTTATGTTTCAATGTATGCAATAGTTGTGATGCTATGTCCCGTTCCGCCCTCAGACGATTCTGCCATCGTGGTTTGGGGGTGTGACAACATTCTCTATCAAGGATTTAAGATTTAGAAGTTGATATACTATAGAGTTCAGATATACCTAAGGTGCCAAACTGTTTCTCTTTCAACTGCTTCATCAAATATCCTGAGCATGTTCCACTTCATATATTGCTTTTGGTTGAAACATATCCCATCATTAGGATTCCCAGTTTGAGGCATCTTAGAATTGGCTTACAGGTTGCCCCTTGACTCTGGGAACCCTCTTCCTATGGCTGATGGTTAGTTTTTTGTCTCATGCGCAGTTTTATAATGTTAAGCTATATTCGTTGATATTATATGTGTTATTCATTGATAATTATAGTATTTTTATTTGTTAATGATTATATGTTGTTAATTGATCAATGGGTGGCAGAGCTTGTCCGTAGTATCTTATTCATTGATGATTACATGATGTGCATTTGATGATGATTATCTATATTCTTCATTGATGATTATATGTATTATTCATTGATGATTATTATATGTGCATTTGATGATTATGATATCAGTTGCGTTCATTAATGAGTGCATATATGCTATTCATTAATGATTACAAGATTAAGTACAGAACACTTATACATCTTTCGGTCTTTGGGTTTTTAAGACTACGACTCATTTATAAGAAAATATTGGATTTTCTGGGTTCAAACATTATCTCTTTACAAGGAAAAACGATTATGGATTTTGTCATACAAAAAAATCTTATGAACTCACCAACGTAATGTTGACACTCTTTCAAATTACTTGTATTCTCAGGTAACAATTAGTCAGGTCTGACTAACCTTTTGGAATGGGACGCGAAGACGTCTCTTTTATTTATTTCATTATCACACTGTAATTTGGTTGAAACAATACCGTTCGAATAATGTAACTTTCCAATTATAATGTATGATGGTTGTTATCTACTTATGTTTCAATGTATGCAATAGTTGTGATGCTATGTCCCGTTCCGCCCTCAGACGATTCTGCCATCGACAACATCCTCTATCAAGGATTTAAGATTTAGAAGTTGATATACTATAGAGTTCAGATATACCTAAGGTGCCAAACTGTTTCTCTTTCAACTGCTTCATCAAATATCCTGAGCATGTTCCATTTCATATATTGCTTTTGGTTGAAACATATCCCATCATTAGGATTCCCAGTTTGAGGCATCTTAGAATTGGCTTACAGGTTGCCCCTTGACTCTGGGAACCCTCTTCCTATGGCTGATGGTTAGTTTTTTGTCTCATGCGCAGTTTTATAATGTTAAGCTATATTCGTTGATATTATATGTGTTATTCATTGATAATTATAGTATTTTTATTTGTTAATGATTATATGTTGTTAATTGATCAATAGGTGGCAGAGCTTGTCCGTAGTGTCTTATTCATTGATGATTACATGACGTGCATTTGATGATGATTATCTATATTCTTCATTGATGATTATATGTATTATTCATTGATGATTATATTATGTGCATTTGATGATGATGATATCAGTTGCGTTCATTAATGAGTGCATATATGCTATTCATTAATGATTACAAGATTAAGTCAATTTTTCTATTTTACTATTTAATAAATAAATTATGTTACTTGTCATTTTTCAGTTTTACTAGTTAATCATTGATGATTAAGACAAACTGTTTGTTGATTTCTATTTTTTGGATATTCATTAAAGAATAAATCATATTAGTTATTGATTTCTTTGTTCTACCAATTAATCATTAATGATTAAATCATATCATTGTTGATTTCTATTACAATTTGGTTTTAATCATTAACGTGAGGAATACTTATTGATATTTCATTTATCTTGTATTCATCAATGAATAAATAAGATTGCTTGATAGTTTCTATTTTTCTTGTTGTTCATTAATAAATACACCACATTAATATTTTAACAACAATTTTTCCTACTTTTTACATATTCTAATTTGGTTATCAATATTTTCATTGTAGTATACACTATAATAATTATAAATCTAAGAATTCGGATGTAATTTATATTCTTTTGATGTGTATCATTTATGTTTATAGACATATTCTTAATGTCATTGGGTTTTTTCAAAATTTTATTTAGTTAATGTTATTGATATTTATTTGTATTCATAATGTACAAAGAAATTCAAGATCCTTTTGGGATGCAATATTGGAGTGCTAAAGTATAGTCAAATACTACAAATCGGAAGATCATGATCTATTCATTTATGATTATAGGATAACAAATAATTATTGTATTTTAATAATTATTTGTGGTGTATTCATTTATGATTAGAAGTATATTAATCTATGTCATCATCATTGTGAATTATAGAATAATTTAGTGTGTGAGTTTGCCCAACAATATGAATTAGGTGCCTCCTCAGACAGTCAAGTAAATGATATAGCCATATTTAAAAAGGTGTTGGGTGCTCGACAAGGACATACAAGAGGGATCAGATGTATAAACCGTCTAGAATGAAGAGTTCCAACAATACTTTGTACTTTCCGGGCCAGTAATCACACCCATACAAAGTACTCAAGTTAGTTCTTATTTGTTAATTACTTTATACCGTTGTTGTGTACTTGATAGTTTAGTAATTTGATATTTTGGTACTTTGATTTATGCTAATTTAGTATTTTGATACTTTGGTTTATACAAGACTAATATGTTAACGTCTTAATGCATTTGTTGTGACTTATTTGATAATGGTTAGCATTTATTATGAATTTGGAAGTTTGATATTATGTTAATTTGATATTATGGTTTATTTATAGTTGGATACTATTGACCGTTAATTAGCAACCCGAAAAAAGTGGACAAACTTAAGGAACTCATGCGGAAGTTGCAAAAAGATTATGATAAAGAGGATGCAAACGGTAGTAGTGACGAGTAATATATGTTTTATTTAGTATTTTGTGGATGTTATGTTAGAAATAACTTAAACATATGTTATAGATTGTGTGTATTTCTGGATAATATAAGTACTTTTTCGAATTTCTTCATTTTTTGTATTTTATTCAATGACTTAATTGATTAAGCTGTTACTTATTGAGAACTTAATGAATTAAAAAAAAATTAAAAATAAAAAAGAAAAACAACTATTAGGGACGACACTATTAGCAGCGACAGTAGCCAATAGGGGCGACAACTATTACCAAAGACACCATTAGCAAAGAAACATTTATTACTAACGACACTATCTGCAGCGACACATAATTATTAGCGACGACATTACTAGCGGCGACACCTTTAGGGGTGACATATGAGTATTGGCGACAAGACAATGCGTTGATGTCGCCGCTAATACCTTTTGGAGCTACTATTCGGGGTATTAGGGGCGACATATTTCGCCGCTAAAGGCACTTAACCTTGTAGGGAGGAGAGAGTTCATGCAATTATTTTTATGGGAAAAAACACAAACGTCCACCATCTGGAGACTCTAACGGAAGTTATATATAGCAAACTAAATATATTAGAATTAATCACGACCAAGTAGGTGAGAATCCTCTTTCCATTCGAATCAAAGATAATTTTGAACGTTTTTGTGAGGGATAGTTCCCTCGCAATTATTGAAGGTTGATTACACTGATATTGACTCTTAATCTACAGCTTTGGGACAGAATAAACCTTTAGAGATATGAAATGCTATTGCAACCGTGAGTGCCAAATTAGCTAGCCTCATTTTTTTACGGTACATCAATTTTGGCGCTGTTTAAAATTTTAATACCCTCAAATTAATAGACTCCGGAAAACAACATTTGCAAGTAAACGAATATCGCCTTTGCAATTATTTCCCAATTATTCTGTATTTCTAACTAGCACTTACCATTAATCAGCCTCATCAACTTCCCGCATAGCATAGACTGTGCCAGTATTTATTCTAGCGGCCTTGGTTTACTTTAGAAAGCAAATATTGTAAACACTGCATCAAGGAAAATTATGAAGTTGCGAGAAGACCTTTTACATAGATTACAATTCCACAAAAACAAAATCGTATTGTGGTTCAGCATTGCATGGCCTTATAACTCGGAGTTCTTTGGCCTGGTAGGTAAGCCTGACTTTATTGATAACCCTCCCTCACCACCCATGACCTGTTAAGCATATATAGTTTAGGCTTCGGATTGCCATTAATTAATACATCTTTGGTACACACAATGTTTATTGCATGGCTAGCACTTATTTCTCCTCTATTCATTTCTATGCACGTACCATATGAATTACTTATACAATGCTAACGTGTTACCTATCACTTCTTTTTCCATCCAAAAAGAACACTCCGCTTATTTTATTATGACTCCCTTTCAAACATATTGATCAATAGATCTAATTAGGGTATTATTACAACTTTTAGCAGGATTAGAAAGCTGGTGAAGGACAAGTGATGAAAAGTTGCACTCATATACAAATATTTATATAGGGAAAAACAAAGTAGTAATTCCCTCAAAAAGGATTAGCAGATACTCCTAAAAGCAAAATCAATAATGCAAGGGGTAATATCTCTGGAATTGACAAGAAAACAAAGAATAGGACAAAGTTTTGTAAGGTCAGAAACATTGCCCCTCTGCCCTCCTCCTCATGTTGCCTTTTTGGCTTCATTTAGATGGGTTGGAGCTAGCTAGAAAGAGGCCCATCTTAGACATATCTTCTCATCCACATCTCTCTCTCTCTCTCTCTCTCTCTCTCTCTCTCTCTCTCTCTCTCTCTCTCTCTCTCTCTTCTTGAACTTTTTGGCCTTGTACGAATTTGGTTGTCTTTTGTTTTGGTATCTTTGTACTCAAGTGTGTGGATTCTTGTGTTGAATCATCTTGGAGAGTTTGTTAAACTTGAAAACTCTTGGAGAAGCAGTTTACTAAATGTCAGGTTTGAGCTTTTCACTTTTAGTTGTTAGTTGCAGCTCTCTAACTTATTCTTCAATTCATGAACCTTTTTTAATCTAAACTAAAAAGAACGTAAAAGATGAACCTCGACTAATCATTCGTTTATTGTTCTTTGCTTCTTCTTTTAGGGTTTCTTGTTTTCAGATCTGTATTACATGGGTATTTAGGTCGCAAAAAGTTGATCAGTCTGTCATCAGTTTATGTTTAATATATAAAACGAACAAAGAAAAAAGAAAATTCCAGTTCTTTAATTACTAAAATAGAGAGAGAAAGATATGAAGGGCGTGTTTTTGGATGACGATATGTCAAATTTAACATCTGCGTCAAATGAAGCAAGCCTATCTTCATCAAGCAACAGGAATGAAAATGGTACTATGTACCCTCCACCACAGATGCAGCAGTCATATGCTTCTGTGCCAATCAGTACCACCAACCAAACCCAATCAAACAAGAAAAAGAGGAATCTTCCCGGCAATCCAGGTAATTAATTACCTACTTATTACAAACTTTTTGTTAATTTCCTATTCTACAAATTATTTCTAAATTTTCAATCTGAAGTAATTTTTGTATTCACAATCATACATATATTATTTATATTGTTTATATCTTTAATCTTCCAGTCATGGACCTATGATCTCTTTGTAGTTTCAAATTTTCTTTGATTAAACTGGCGAGGTTATAAAATAATACTGATACTTTCTATTTTTGGAATGGGAAAAGATCCAGAAGCTGAGGTGGTAGCTTTGTCTCCAAAATCACTTATGGCAACAAACAGATTCCTGTGCGAGATTTGCAACAAAGGGTTTCAAAGAGACCAGAATCTTCAGTTACACAGAAGAGGACATAATTTACCATGGAAACTTAAGCAAAAATCGAAACTTGAGGTGGTTAGGAAGAAGGTGTATGTGTGCCCAGAGCCAAGTTGTGTTCACCATGAACCATCTAGAGCACTTGGAGATCTAACAGGTATCAAGAAGCACTTCTCAAGAAAACACGGTGAAAAAAAATGGAAATGCGAGAAGTGTTCAAAGCGGTATGCCGTCCAGTCTGATTGGAAAGCTCATTCCAAAATCTGTGGCACACGAGAATATCGATGTGATTGTGGTACCCTTTTTTCAAGGTAATAGCATGAACTAATCACTGTATAGTTTTCTTTTAAAAAAAAAGGAAAAGATAATATCTAATAATAGATAAACTCCAAGAACTTCACAAGTCGAACAGTAGAGGACATTAAAGTATAGGTGTTATTCTAATCATATTTCATTTTAGTTCAATAGTTTAACTTTTTTTTTTCATAACAAACATGAGTTTTTGTAAACTGAACATAACGGCATATATATCCTGAAATCTTATGTACGTTTAAACTTCAATCTCAACACCACACGATAGTTAACAGTGGTGGATATGTCCCATGATCATGACATGGCACGTTTTCTCATGTATAGGCATCACCTCAAAGCTTATATGTAAGCCTATTATTGGGGTGACCAGACTAAGCATGTGAGCTGTCGAGCATACTAATTTGAAATAAGATGCTATATGATAACACATAAAACATTTTCCGTTGCAAGACAAAACCAATCTATACTAATAGCATTACATTTAAACATATATTTTTATGCATCACGCAACTTACATTCTCTTATTATTATCTACAAAAATGTGGGGCAAACCAAAAGTTATCACCAAACATGCATTTTACTTTTTCTATCCGACATGTGAGTTAATACAATATAATAATGAAATTTATTAATTAAGATAGTTTTAAAGCTTCAACACAGCATATATTTATAAAAAGGAAGTGATACATACACAACAATTTTTCTCCATACACAACAATGCATGCTTTAAGGATGTTGTATATTATGCATAAAAAATATTAAATTGTTAGTGTATGGAGAAAAATTGTTGTGTACCGATCACTTCCCATTATAAAACTAAAATGAATATATATTGCTTACCCGGCCCATAATTCATTATTTACATATTAATTAACCAAAATCAATCTAATTTCAAAAATGTATAAGAAACTTTTCGCTGTTGACGACAACAATGCTTAAAACTAGAAAAAAGTTAACATGTATGGTGATGCCTGTTATTTTCACAATTTGCTGGAAATTAATTATAATATATTGTATTTTTCTGAAAGTATAATGATTGGTTAAATTTTGTTCTTATTTGTTTGTCTTGTGGTACTATAACACAGGAGGGACAGTTTCATCACTCACAGAGCCTTCTGTGATGCTTTAGCAGAAGAGACTGGAAGATCGTCGTCATCGTCCTTGAACCACCTTCCTCTCCACTTACCGATCAATTTCCCACTGAAAGCCGAACCACATCATCTCCTTCAACACCCTCAACTTAACTTCAATGTTGGATCTGGTAGTCCACATCATAATCATCAATTACCATCATGGTTAGATCATCATCAACAACAACAACAAAACCCTAGCGCAAACAGTCTCCACCTTCCTTCTCCTTCTTCTCACATGTCTGCCACCGCTTTGCTGCAAAAGGCAGCCCAGATGGGTGTAACCATGAGCAATGCTGCACCTTCACCTCCTTGCACTGCTCCTGCTCCTGCCATTTCCATGTCACAACAACAGCAGCAACAGTCCATTATTTTAAGTGGGTCCCACCAAACCATTCAGCGTGATCACATGTGTGCACCTATACTTTCTTCTATTCATCATCATCATCATCATCATGCTTCTACCCTAGCCAATTTGTCTGCAAGCGATAACCATGATGGGATGTTTGAAGCAAGCATGGACCAGCTTCTTCGTCCCAATTCTTTGACCTCTACTAGTGTAGGGTCAACCAACATCCATGAAGTCTTCAATGGCATGCTCAGTTCTACAAAGAAAGATCAGAATAGTTACCAACAAGAGCTTTTTCCACACGCACCAGCTTCAGCTGAAACCGGTTTGAACAAGCGTAAAGAAGGTGCCGGGGTGAACGATGAGTTGACGAGAGATTTTTTGGGTCTTAGAGGATTTCCCAGTCCTACTGATCATCATTTTCTCAGCATGGCTGGTCTTCATCATATGAGCACTTCGTCACCTTATCATCAGCTGAATCCGAACCAGAATCACAATCAAAACCAAATACCATGGCAAGGTTAGCTAGTTTGGATAGGGATGAACTATAGTCGGTATTTATGGTTCCCTTTTAGTTCTTTTTCTTCTAGCTCCTGCTTTTAAACATGCTTTTAGTAGTTAGCCCATTTTGTTGGTTCCGGATTTTAGATTTCTGAAAGCTATGAATGCTTCGAGAATTTCAAGTATTACAGTTGTTCTACACTATGAGTAGTCCTGACAACTTTAAGGAATCAAAACAAATAGTCAAGGACAACGAAAGGAAGTTCTGTTTGCTGGAAATCAAAAAAAAACATCCACATGTTCTAGCTAGTATATTCGCATGTTGTGTTGGATATGGTTGAAAACCTTTTTATCATTTAATTGAAAGGTTCAATTCTTAAAATGTCATCCAACGATCAAGTCCATCTTCTAAAATGCTTAAGTCTTACATGGATTAATAAAAGTTCTCATGTGCATATGTGACGTCTTATCTTCATGTCTTCCGATCAACTTGGTTTGTCTCAACAAATCATGCATTAGGTTTCTAATATTGACCGTAGAATCGGTTATATATATAGCGGCCGGGCTCTTCCAATGTGAGGCACGTCCTATAACTTTTACTAGGTTTTTATGAAAAATGATAATTTCATAAACTAGTTTCAGTAAATACGTGAGATATGTAAAAAGACGAATTGCTATTTTAATTTACTGGTCTAGTAACTTATTATATATAGGAAAACAACGGTGTTATTTCTGTAGAATTGTAAACATTTGGCCATTTTTGTTGTCTCTGCAGTAGCAGTCACATGGCAGAATCTTTTATTTTCAAAGGTACTTGGATAATGATCCTATTAGTAAGAGTGTAAGACAAGCATATTTTTGTTAAAAAACAAAAGACAAATAGCAATATATAGCGATATATTAATTTATAATTTTTATATATTAAAATGTAAATAGTTTTGTTTTATCTATTAAAGTCTATATATATATATATATATATATATATATATATATATATATATATATATATATATATATATATATATATATATATATATATATATATATATATATATATATATATATATATATATATATATATATATATATATATATATATATATATATATATATATATATATATAGGGGAGGGTTAAAATGAGAACAAATTATAATTTGAGAACATAAGAACAAAAATCCACCATTGATTAAAC
This sequence comes from Cichorium intybus, assembly GCA_023525715.1. NCBI lineage: Eukaryota > Viridiplantae > Streptophyta > Magnoliopsida > Asterales > Asteraceae > Cichorium > Cichorium intybus. Next base: position 55,199,972 of record CM042017.1, read on the forward strand.
ACGGTGGTATTTTTGTAAAATATGTACATCTTCATGGGCTAAATGACAACGGATTCGAAATAAGCGGTATTACTGAAAAAAGACAAGTCACGTCCAAAACCGCCCACGCACGTTTCTCTATACGTCAGACTATCATTCCCTCCAAGATCTTATGCGATTTCTCTCTGTTTTTCCTCATACAATTTCTACCGTTTTTCCAAAAAATTTCAGCAATTCTTCATACGTAATCGAAGATGTCAACAAGCAAACAACCAGATCAACAACCTACAACAAAAAACGGTATGAATCGATAAATAATATAACTTTACTTTATTTACTCATAAACAAATAGCCAAACAAGATAAAGAAGAAAAGGAAAATCCAAGAAAAAAACACAAAAAGCAAAAAGAAAAAAGTGATGAAGAAGTAAGAGAACGAAGGTCCAAAGAAAAAAATGACAAAGGTACCTTTCAATTCAGTTGTGATTAATGTTATACATTACTAGTACTAATACTTATAGCTTTGCTTTATTTAAATCATATGTGATTTTATAACAAATATATATTTACACATATCAGAAGAAGAGAAGGAAAATCCAAGAAAACAACAAAAAAAGCAAAAAGAAAAAAGTGATGAAGAAGTAAGAGAACGAAGGTCCAAAGAAAAAAATGACAAAGGTACCTTTCAATTCAGTTGTGATTAATGTTATACATTAATAATACTAATACTTATAGCTTTGTTTTATTTAAATCATATGTGATTTTATAACAAAATATATATTTACACATATCAGAAAAAGAAGGAAAGGAAAAAGCAGAGAAAGTAAATACGACAAAACAAAAAAAGGAAAAAATAGAGAAAGTAAACGAGAGACGATCGAAACAAAAAAACGACAAAGGTATTGTTCAACTCATATGTGATTTATGTTATTTTGATAAAATCATATATGAGTTTTTTCAATTTTTTATCAAATCGTATGTGATTCATAATGCACTATTTTTTTTTAATCAATGCTTAATGAAATTGTATATGTGTTTATGCATTTCTTATAGATGTTGGAGATAGCGGTGAGAAGAAAAAGAAAGAAGGACAAAGGAGAGAAGAAGAAAGAAAAGGAAAAAACTGAATCCGATGTTTCATCATCAAAAACAAATAAGAGAAAAGCTGAGAAGAAAGTTCAACAAGAAATTGTGGATTCAGATTCAGATTCTGAAGCCACAGAACCTTTGAAAAAAAAGAGAAAACAAATACCAAAAACCTTTGAGACCATCAGAAACAGGTAAATTTTACTTATCTTTACAGTTATAATCATATGTCATTGAAACATATATCATTCACATGTGATTCATCTAATTACACGTTTTACATCATAATAGGTGTTCGCCAGGTACATTGTTTTCCATTGTACTAAGTTTGAGTGAAGAGCAAAAGGAATGCGTGAAAGAGATGGGATTTGGTTCCCTTTTAAAGATGAAAATGACAGACGTACCAGGAGCTTTGAGTAAATTCGTGCTCGAAAAGTTCGACCCATCAACAAACACACTGAAGGTTAAGAGAGGGGACATTCCTGTAACAAGGCAATCTGTACACGAAATCCTTGGTCTGCCAATGGGGGAGGTAAAGTTTGAAGAACTTGAATACAGAAAGAAAGGTGATACTTCTTATGATGAATGGAAAGCTCAATTTGAAAACAATGCAATGGTTAGACTTCAGGACATCAAGAAAAAAATTGTATCAACAAGAAACGCCGATATGAACTTCAAACTAAACTTCATAGCGGTATTGGTTAATGCTTTATTGGAATCAAGTTCAACAGGCAAATGTAACACCTCGCCCTTGAACTACATCACAAGAGAAACAGATATTGCAAATTTGGATTGGTGCAAGTTTCTTATTGATTCCTTGGTCAAGAAAAAAAGTTCTTTTGACCCAAAAAGCAAAACAGCCTTTTACGTTGGACTGGCGTCATTTTTAGTGGTATGTCTACTAATTTAAATTCTATTATTCTTATATGATAAACAATCACATGTGATTACGTGATAACTCATATATGATTTTTAGTCACATATGATTTCCCTGTTTAACTCATATATGATTTTCATGTTAACTAACTTGTGATTATAAAATTGTCACCAATCTATTTGATTACGTGATGACTCATATATTATTTTTGTATTGACTGAAATGTTATTTCTTCTAACAAAATCATCTGAGCTATCACTCTCATTTTTCGCTAGAGCGAGATGCCTGGTCTTTGATATATTCAGTGATATTGAATTGCATGATAGTTGCTATATGAGTTTCAAGAAAATCATGTTCCTGTTATGATGACAGAAGGCCATCATAACAGGAATATGATTACTATCTTGAAATGTCTTGCAAATATAATGAATTTCAACATCAATATTTTAATAAAAAATATAATGAAGACGATAAATCTCGTTCTATCAAAATGAGAATAGTCGCTGAGACGTTTTACTATGTTTTTATACAAAACAAGATATTCAACCAGCTCACAATTTTGCAAAAAAAATACCCAATGAAGAGCACAATGGTTTATAATCATATATGATTACCTGATAAACTCATATATGATTGTCATGATAACTAACATGTTATTTTCTATATTATACATGTATTGTGAACAAAATCATATGTGATTATAATGTTAACTCATATATGATTGTTTAGAATAATTTTGTATACTATACATACATGTAATCAAATATGATTAGCACGTGTAAATGATACATGATTTTCTTGATAACTCACTTGTGATTATAAAAAATAATCACCGACCTATTTGCCTTGTCTTTTTAATTGGTTATTCTATTCAGTATCTGAATTGGTTTAATCTGTTGTTTGTTATAAATCATACAAGAATATCTGAGATATCACTGTCATTTTCACTAGAACTATACGACTTGTCTTTAACATATTCAGCGATTTTGAATTGCATGATAGTTGCTATATGAGTTTTCATGAAAATCATGTTTTTGTTATGATAGCAGAGGCTGATTACTATCTTGAAATATCTTGCAAATATAATGAAATTCAATATCAATACTTATTGAATATGATGAAAACGAGTAATATAGTGCTTGTGAAAGTGACAGTAATAGCTCATATATTTTTGTATGTTTTCTACCAATCAGTAGATAAAACCAGTTCACATACTGAAAAGAATAACCAATGGAAAACACAATGAAGATTATTATGTTCTTCACATTTATAAAACACATGTAATTTGATTATGCGATGACTCATATATGACTCATTTTCGCTAGTGCCAGATTCTTGGTCTTTGATATATTCAGTGATATTGAATTGCATGATAGTTGCTATATGAATTTCAAGAAAATCATGTTCCTGTTGTGATAGCAGAGGCTGATTACTATCTTGAAATGTCATGCAAATATAATGAAGACGAGAAATCTCATTCTATCGAAATAAGAATAGTCGCTGAGACGTTTTACTATGTTTTTATACAAAACAAGATATTCAACCAGCTCACAATTTTGCAAAAAAATACCAAATGAAGAGCACAATGGTTTATAATCATATATGATTACCTGATAAACTCATATATGATTGTCATGATAACTATCATGTTATTTTCTATATTATACATGTATTGTGAGCAAAATCATATGTGATTATAATGTTAACTCATATGTGATTGTTTAGAATAATTTTGTATATTATACATACATGTAATCAAATATGATTAACACGTGTAAATGATACATGATTTTCTTGATAACTCACTTGTGATTATAAAAATAATCACCGACCTATTTGCCTTGTCTTTTTAATTGGTTATTCTATTCAGTATCTGAATTGGTTTAATCTGTTGTTTGTTATAAATCATACAAGAATATCTGAGCTATCACTGTCAATACTTATTGAATATGATGAAAACGATTAATATAGTGCTTGTGAAAGTGACAGTAATAGCTCATATATTTTTGTATGTTTTCTACCAATCAGTAGATAAAACCAGTTCACATACTGAAAAGAATAACCAATGGAAAACACAAGGAAGATTATTATGTTCTTCACATTTATAAAACACATGTAATTTGATTATGTGATGACTCATATATGATTTTATATATTGACTAAAATGTTATTTCTTCTAACAAAATCATCTGAGCTATCACTCTCATTTTCGCTAGTGCCAGATGCCTGGTCTTTGATATATTCAATGATATTGAATTGCATGATAGTTGCTATATGAATTTCAAGAAAATCATGTTCCTGTTGTGATAGCAGATGCTGATTACTATCTTGAAATGTCATGAAAATATAATGAATTTCAAGATCAAAATATTTTAATAAATATAATGAAGATGAGGAATCTGGTTCTAGCGAAATGAGAATGGTTGTTGAGACGTTTTACTATGTTTTTATACCAAACAATAGATTTCAACCACCTCACAATTTTGGAAAATAAACCAATGGAAAACACAATGGTTTATAATCACATGTGATTACCTGATAAAACTCATATATGATTGTCATGATAACTAACATGTTATTTTCTATATTATACATGTATTGTGAACAATCATATATGATTATAATGTTAACTCATATATGATTGTTTAGAATAATTTTGTATACTATACATACATGTAATCAAAATATGATTACAACGTGTAAATCATACATGATTTTCCTGTTAACTCACTTGTGGTTATAAAATAATCTCCGAGCTATTTGCCTTGTGTTTTTAATTGGTTATCCTATTCATTTGTGATTGTCATATTAACTCATATGTAATTTGTTTCTCTTAATTATATTTGCAGTTACTGTACGTAGACAGTGTGAAATGCAATTGTCTGGATGTGGAGCGTTCACGTCCTGTGATCAACAACTGGACTTCTGAAAAAGTCAAATTTAGAGAAAATTTTGAGAAGGATGTCCTCGGTGAATTTGGCACAGGACGTCTAAACAAAGCTTTCGTTGAGAAAGAATTGACTGAGGATGTATATTTCTATTTACAATGTTTTTCTTAAATCATTTGTGATTATAATTTGTACTTATATATTCATTTGTTTCATTTAGGAATATTTGTTGAAGATAGAAAAGAGGAATGAAAAATTACAATCTTTGGTGAAAACTGCATCGGTCAAGCTTCCACAAAGCAAGAAGTTGGAATTTTGGAATGCAATTATCGAGTTAATTAATGAGGAAGGAGAAAAAATTGATGATTCAGATGATGATGTTGATAATGATGACGATGATGATAATGATGAAGATAATGAAGAGAGTGAAGCTGAGGACAATGATAGTGAAGGTGATGACGACAATGATGACGATAGTGATGAAGACAGTGAAAGTAATGAAGACAGTGAAAGTGATGATGATGATGGTGGTAAAGAAAATAAAGAAGGAAATGTTCAAGAAGAAGAAGGTAATGTTCAAAAGAAGCAAAGGATTGATGATGATGATGTTGGTCATGAGGAAAATGACAATGTTGAAGATGATAAGGGGATTGAAGAAATTGTGGAGATTGAGGAAATTGAGGAGATTGAGGAGATCGAGGAGATTGTTAGTGATGTTAAAAAGGATGAAAATGATGGTGAGAAAAAGGAAGGGATTGGTGGAAGTTCAGACGAAAATGTAGAAGAAATATTGATAAGTTTGAAAAGTAGCGGTGAACAGGAACAACCATTAAGTGAAATTTGGTTCAATACACCAATCCAGAACATACTGAACGAACCTTTAAAAGAAACAGGTCAATATACTAATTTGTGATTAAACAAATTAAAAAATTGAATTCATTTGTGATTATACTAATCTTTTGTTCATATTTTTTAGTGAAAAAAAATAATGAAGATCATGTTGGCTGCAGTGGAGATACGGATTTTTGGAATGACTTATCAAACTTAGCAACAGAAGCAGACATAAACAAAACAATAGATGACCATGTGAAACAAGTTCTTGATGATCCAAAAGGTATTAAAAAAAAATTTTAATCACATATGTGTTTGTATGTTAATTGTATATTATTATAAACTAACTTCTCTTATTTGGTTTTGTAGAAAACATCAATGACGAAAATCCGTTTGATGAAAAAACGAATGAAAAATCAGAGGTGAACGATTTTTTCAAAAAGACAAATAATGTTCATAATATTGAAAACACAATCACAGATACTCAATTCTTAAATGAACCAGATGTTATTGAATTTTTTGAAAAGACTATATATGAATCAAACAAAAAAAAAGAGAACACATTAATGCCAAGTTTTGACCTTCATATCAGTCAAATAACACCACCAGAAGAATACAATCAAAATCAAAAAAAAAAGTTCAAACCAACAAATTGGTAATCTAATCACATCTGATTATAATTCATATTTTAATCACATCTGATTATATGTGTATGTAATCACATGTGATTGTCATCTTTTTTAAATTTATTATATTCTCAAAAGTTCTTTTTTCTGAACATATTATACAGGAAACAAATCTGAAAGAAAAACAAGTTGGGTCTGCAATTCTAAATCCTCAACCAGTATTAACTGTCTTACCTGAAGAAAAAAGACAGAGAAAACCCGGGCCAAGCATGAAATCACCCTTTAAGGATAGGGTGATAAACATGAAAAGCCCCAACACTGCTGAGGAAGACATGATTAGTGAATGGCTCTTCAACTTAAAAGGGAACGTCTTGTAAGTTATTCATATGTGGTTCTTATTCTAAAATTATTAAATTTAAACATGTAAGTGACACTAAGTTGTTCATAACATACATTGTTAATCATATGTGATTTTTCTTTTGACAGCGATGAAGTGATAACGACAGTAAGTGGAAGAACTGTACACAGGTACATGTTGGAAAGTTTGTTCCCATGAGAATATATAATATATGGAATCATTGATTCCTGGGCTGAAGTTTTAAACCATCAAGAGCTTGAAAGGGATCAGAACAGTTCCCCGTACAGACTTTTTCTTGATGTGCAAATGATAGTAAGTTATTCATAATACATTGTTAATTATATGTGATTTTTTAATATTCTATACTAACACACACATTATAAACCATTTAGACAAACTACATTGAGGAAAAGACGTTTGAAAAAGAGAAAAAAGAGAAAAAAAAGCAAAAAAGCAATTGAAAAGATGGCTTTGCAAGCAGAAGAAGAACAATATCAACAGTTCAAAAAATATTTTCATGACTGCTTGCACAATGACAAACAGAAAATTCTGCTAAAAGACATTGATCTTGTAAGTGTCAACTGCTGAAAAATATATTCATATTTGATGATCAATCATATGTGATTGTAGATTTAAAACACATATGATTGGTTACAAATCGTTTTATATACTCCACATATATATATATTAATAAATGATGATCAATCATATGTGATTGTAATGTTAAATCATATATGATTGGTTACAGTCATTTTATATACTCTTCGTATATATAATCACATATCAACCCTAAATCTTATACATTATTGTTACTTAAATACAGGTGTTTTTCCCTGTATGCCGAAGTGAACACATATTTCTGTTTGTTTTCAACCTAAAGAACCCAGGAATTGTGATCCTTGACAACAGCATATCATATGCTACAATGGAAGGGAAATACATGCCTGTTTTGAACAACCTTGTAAGTACTATTTCATAAACATTGTTAATAATAAAATGCAGAAAAAACTTGTACGCATATATGATTTAATTTTCTTTTCTTTTTAAATGCAGAAAAAATTCTTTGGCAGATATTTGGAGGAAGTTAACCACCAAAAAGCAAAAAAAATGTCAAATCCAAATTTGACAATCAATTTACTGGACATGCCTTGGAAAACAAAGAACAATAAAACAGACTGTGGGATTTTTGCCATGAGACACATGGAGACATTTAAAGGTCAAACTGATGGCAAATACAGTTGCGGTTTTCCGAAAGAAGGTGGTTCGCAAGATGTTATGTTGGACAGGGTTAGATCAAAATATGCACATAGATTAATAATGTCCGATATAAACATTATGAAAAACGATATCTTGAATCTTGCTAGGGACTACTCCAAGGTCCCTAAATCAAAGAGAAACCAAGATCTGCAAGATGCCAGCCAAATTATTCAACAGAGGTTGCAGAATCTGAATTGAGGGATGGGATGGTGTTCTTAAGAAGGTTAGGATGGTGTTGTTGAAGGTTACGTTGGTTTGGTGTTGTGAAGTTTGGGTTGCTGTTGTTGATATTTGTGTTGGTGATGAAAATGGTGTTTAAACAATTTTTTAACTCTTAAACAAATTTATTATCTTTTATGTATGTTCTGAATGTGGTGGGATGGTGTTCTGAAGGTTGGGGATGGTGTTGTTGAAGGTTGGTTTGGAGTTTTGAAGGTTCGGGATGGTGTTGTTGAAGGTTGTGTTGAAATGGTGTTGGTGATAAAATGGTGTTTAAACAATTTCTTAACTCTCAAACAATTTTATTATGTTTTATGTATGTTCTGAATGTTGCAAATACAATTTCTAAACAGTTTCTCTTATTTGAATTACGTGTGATTCTTAAAGAAATATGCTAATTGAACTCATGTGTGATTATAATGTTTTATATATGTACTGAATGTGGCAACTACAAATAACAGTTGTGTTATTTGAAATGATGTGTGATTATATAACGGGATAGACTAGAAAATCATGTGTGCCTATAATGTTTTATTTGAAATCAGAAATCACATGTGATTGCACAAAAATATATATCTTAATTTTTATCTTTATAATCATATGCAACTTTTAATCATGTGTCATTTGTAAATAAAAATGTTATATTTAAAATCATGTGTGATTATATATTTGAAAAATAGACTAAAAATCATATATATCCAAAAAAACACATATGATTATCATCAATTGTCGCCAAAATGATTATCATCTAAAAAATCACATATGATTAATCGTTTAAAACTGAACCTGTTGTTTCTTTTTTCTGATTTGCAATTCTTGTTGGACATGTACGTAAATTGTGTGGCTCTCTTTTACCACATCCAGAACAAATTCTAGTCTTCTTCTGTGCTTTCAAAATAGACTTCTCATATTTACCAACCAGCCTTTTCTTTCCACAACCTTTATTAAATTGAACATCAGGAACTTGAACAACAATCTCTTCTGGAACTGCAACTCCAAGAAGCTTTTCAACTAAATCTGCACTGTTTGTTGTTACTTCACTTGTAGAATCACTCTTGACATCATTCAACATATGTTTGGTTTTCTGAACAAAACATGCCAGCTTCTCTTTATCATCTCTAACGATATCCAAACATGATTGAAAAGTAAAGAATGCTTCATTCACAAGTTTTGTAACCTCAGCATCCCTTTCATCAAAACGATCTCTAATAAGCTTATGATTCGAATATATAACATCCTTTGTCCATCGTCTTAGAATACATTCTGAAGGTATCTCCTTAAAATATTTTTTTATCAATATTTTGAAGGCATGTCTGCACAATATACCACACTGTGTAAATAGTCCACAACTGCATTTGATTTTCTTTTCAGCGGCTTTTATTTCAACCTGTTACAACAATAACAAATCACATATGATAAAACATTCTTATTTCAACATGTTACATATAATAATAATCACATATGATAAAACATTCTTATTTCAACATGTTACATATAATAATAATCACATATGATTGAACTAATATATATCTAAACATTTAATCACATATGAGTAAAATTTTTTTTTCAAAAATCAGAAATCAAATCAATAATTACCTGAAACGTTGCTTTAAATTCCCTTCTCTTGTTCTTCTGAATTACAGTATAATATTCCACGCCATCTCCCTCCGTGGACTCTTTATCTTCACAAAACCATACTCCTTTATACAATTCCTTTTGAATATCAAAAAATAAAGCACTGGTATAAATCTTTGCTGCTTGTTGTTCTATATCGGATGGTGACTTCATTCCATAATGCGCTTGTTTTGTTTTATGATCAAGTTCACGTTGCGAATTTCGTTGTTTTTGAATAGCATTATCATAATTCATCATAAAATTTACAAGGAAATTTTCGCCTTGTGAATACGAGTTAAAAAAAGAATTCATACTCTCGGACCTTGATGTTGTCTTCATCAATCCACACATTGGAAAGTCCTTGAAATATGCAGGAATCCAAGAATCCCGTATTTTAAAAATATCTTTGAACCATCTTTTTTCTTCAAGATTGAATTCTTTCATTAACAAATCCCATTTCGTCTCAAAAACATTAGGCTCCATATTCAAGTCCCATACAAGTTTCTTAAAACACTTCTTAAAGCCTGTGTTTTTAAGAAATTCCACGGATAGCTGCAATTTGTAAAACCACATACACAATCACATATGATTTAATATATAAAAATCATATATGATTCAACCGCTTGCTTATAAAATCACATGTAATTGCACAAAAAAAACTTCATAAGTTAAAATGTTTTGTTTACAATCACATGTGATTATACAAAAATAATAACATACCTTTGATTGAAGTTTCTTCATGATATGCCACATACACAATCTATGTTTTGAATTTGGAAAAACAGATTCAACTGCTTGCTTTAATGCTGCATCTTGATCCGTTAACACCATTATTGGTTCTTTTCCATGAGCATTCATAAATTGTTGAAGCAACCACTTATATGAATCAACGGTTTCTGTGCTTAGTAAACCAGCTCCAACAGTAAGAGATGATTTATGATGATCAATCACAGTAAATGGAACAAAAACCAATCCATACCTGTTGTTTCATACAAAAATAAAAAATCACATATAATCAAAAACATATTCTCCAAAAAATCACAAATGATTAATAACAGTGAAAACTTACTTATTTGTTCGAAATGTAGCATCAAGTGACATCACATCTCCAAATTCACTGTAATAAGCTTTTTCTGTTTCATCGGCCCAAAACATTGCATTCAACACCTTGTTGTTATCGCATCTATAATAAAAAGAATAATTTGGGTAATTCTCTTTCCACTCCATCATTTTATTAACAATCATTTGAGCATCTTTGTACCCTATAATGCAACTGATCTTTCTCTTAAAATTTTTATAAACACCAACTTTACCCTTTACATGCTCAAACCCGCCAATCAAGGTTGCCTTCAATTTGTATGCCTTTGTTGCACCAATTTTTGCTGTCGAAGACCGAACAATATACTCCATGTCCGAGAATGGCAATTCTCTTGTTTTTCTTAAATGATGTATATCTTCAAGCTCATGGTTATGCATTTCATTGAATTTATCAAACTTGTAGTCATTAGTTCCCTTAACAAGCTTAACAACAATCTTTGCTTTACAATCTGTATGCTTGTATGTTGTGTTACGTTTGGTATCAACTTATTTTTGTCCTACTTTTCCACTCCTGCTGCAAAGTAAAAATCTATGCTTTACAATCTCACCAACTTTCCTTTGTGTATTCAAACGAACATCAAAACCAGCCTTCTGTGCATAACTTCTATACATCTCAATTGCAGCATCAACCCTTTTGAATCTCATTAACAAATTTGGTTTAAATTATTCGAGAACATCCGGTTTGACATCATGTGGAACCTCGTTATTGTTTGATTGATAAGAAGAAGTACACTCTTCATCACCTAATTAATCACATGTAAAAATGACATAAAAAAATATTCAATTCAGAAAATCACATATAATTACTAAAAACAATCACGTATAATTACTCAAAATTACAACAATTATCTCTACTTAATAATTAAATTTGATTCAAGATAAAGCACATATGAGTTACAAACTTAAATACGTAAATAACATATGATTATAAACATTTTTGCGCTGAAAAAGTAACATATACTGAAAAAACACATATGAGTACTCAAATATTACAACAATTATCTCTACTTGATGATTGAATTTGATTCACAACAAACCACATATGAGTTACAAATTAAATTCGTAAAATATATATCATTATGCAGAGTCTTGATCTATAAAATCAAATATGACTGTTGAAAAAATCACATGCGATTTCTAAAAATTACAACAATTATCTTTACTTAATGACTGAATTTGATCCCCAATAAACGACATATATAATCACATATGATTTTATTTGATTCCCAATAATCGACATATATAATCACATATGATTTTATTTGATTCAAAATAAAACTACTACAAAACTTCACATATATAATCACATATGATTCAGAATAAAACTACTACAAACATTCACATATATAATCACATGTGATTATAAAACTTTAATAGTAATTACCTGGAACACCGTAATTCTGACCATATTTACTTGAATCCTCGTCATCTGTATCCTCATCTTCAGATATCCTAACGAAAATACTTAATTCTTCTTCGTTTGTACATATATTAACATCATCAACATAGTTATCCATCTGAACTAATAGGATCGAACCAAAATAAACTGATACAGAAGCTCAAATACGCTTGAATCCTCGTGATCTGTATTCTCACTAGTCGTCCTCGAATAAAAATATCAAATACGCTTGAATCGTTGACAAAAATCCGAAATCGATTCTATAACAGGATCAATCAGAAGAAAAATCGAATGTATATCCGCATAAAAATCGAATGTGTATCAGGACGACAATCAAAAATCGATTTTAATCAGAAGAGAAATCGCCTAAGAAAAAACAAAAATATGAAATCGCAAAACTCGTGTTTAATAAAATCGAATGTATATCCGTATGAATCAGAACAAAAACGGAATGAATATCAGGATCAAAATCAAAAAGCGTCTTTTATGGCAACAATGTCGGACAAAGATACGATCTTTGAATGTAAAGAAGCAACGCTGTTATCGTCGGATATAAAATACACATTTACCAAAATACCCTCTATCACTTAAAAAAAACACGCGCCTGCTTTTCTACTATTAAAGGCTGAGATTTGTTCTCATGTTCTCAATATATAATTTTGTTCTCATTTGAACCTTCATCTATATATATATATATATATATATATATATATATATATATATATATATATATATATATATATATATATATATATATATATATATATATATATATATATTATAGGAAATTTATCAAGGAAATGTAAGTTGGTGATTTTTCTTTATCCCACATTAGTTGGGGGAAGAAACCTTTGAGGGTTTATTATGTCTTTACCTTCCTTAGCTTTCAAAGACTTTAAGTAGATCAAGGGATGATCCAAATCCACACACCTATCGAGCCGGGATGTGGACGCGAGGTTGTGGTGCGGTTTAGGCGTACGACGCATCAGTTA